>CAUYLG010016522.1:0-106559 GCA_963573385.1 Cacajao melanocephalus
AATTATTGGCATAAAAGAGGTTTTTAATACCCATTTTTAGACTGCATTCTAGCCTGGGCAATAGAACAAGAATCCCGTTCTCTCTCCCTCTTTCTCTTCCTCTTTCTTTCTCTCTTACATTCTTTTTTCTTCTTTCTTTCAGTCTTTCTTTCTTTCTTCTTTCTCTCTTTTTCTTTCTTTCAAAAAAAAAATATCAAAAAATTTAAAAAAAAAAAAAGGACCACCCTGAAGCTGCTTCCTTTGGTTTAAAAAAAAAAAAAAAAAAAAAAGCCAGTTCAGGAATAGGGCCCAGGTTTCTGTCTTGGGCAGCCAGGGATGACACCATTCCCTGAATAGCTTGTGCCAAAGAAGAGCAGGCTTTGGAGAAAAGACAGCATGTGTTCAGTGTGGGATGTGTGAGGTTTGAAGTGCCTGTGCAACATGCAAGTTAAGAGCTCAATAGTCTAGTATGTGCTTCTAATTCCAGTGAGAAATCTAAGCCACAGGTGATTTGTGGCTAATTTCCATATAGATGATGATACAAACTGCAAACCCTTCCAGGGAGGGTGTTTGTATGCTAACAGAAGGCTCCTGGGAGAATACGAGGGTAGTTTACCTTTCCCTTCAGGACTCTTCTGAACTATCAGTTTTCTGATCATTACAATCTGTGAACAGCATCTTCAACAGCTTGGATAACATTCTGACCTAGGGATGCACATTTGCCTAATCAGCCACATAGTGCTCTGTTAGCTTTAACTAGTATTTTGTTATTTAAAACAACTCACAACGAATATTTGCTTTCCCCAAAATTAGTTGTGTGGAATGTTTTTAAGAAGGATATGGGGGAAAGTGTTCCATAATCAGTAAATACCTTTAGGAAACCTTGGTTTTAAAAAATTATTCAGTAGGGTGCTTTACTCTGACTTTTTGTTTGTTTGTTTGTTTTTGTTTTTGTGAGACAGAGTCTCGCTCTGTCGCCAGGCTGGAGTGCAGTGGCGCGATCTGCTCTCGCTGCAACCTCTGTCTCCCAGGTTCAAGCAATTCTCCTGCCTCAGCCTCCCAAGTAGCTGGGATTACAGGCACGTGCCACCACACCCAGCTAATTTTTGTATTTTTAATAGAGACGAGGGTTTCACCATGTTGGCCAGGATGGTCTCAATCTCCTGACCTCAAGTGATCCGCCTACCTCGACCTCCCGAAGTGCTGGGATTACAAGCGTGAGCCGTGTGTCCAGCCTATTCTGACTTCTTGAAGCCTTGTGCTACTCTGCACTGTGACTCTCCAAGAGGATGCTGCTGTGGTTTCTTTTCACCTTTACTAAATCTCTGGCAATGGGCCCTTTAGGGGGTTGCTTTCAGGACTAGCAGCCACAGGACAGTTTCATGAGATACTGATAAGCAAAAGCTGGACCTCATTTTAACACACAGTTCAGAAATTGAATTATCGAATTAATAGGAATAAATGTTTGTGGTGTTGGTACACATTGCCGGTTGCCTTTTCCAAAGGCTACTTCATTGCTGGTGGGAATATAAATTGCTACAAATACCTGTTCCACCATACACCACTCACTCCACCAAACTATGATAGTGAATTTTTAAAATCTGATCTAATTTGTTGGTGTTTCTCTAGGACTGCAGAGTGGCTCAGCACTTTTCCATGCTATTGATTACTTGCTGTTGCTTTTATGAATACCTTTCCATGTCTTTTGCCTGTCTCTTGAGATTGCAGCTATCCTTATAAAGATAAATGGGCTATTTTTCTGATCAGATATTAACCCAGAATTTCATGTATTTGTAGTAGTCATTCTCCCAGTTTTTTATTGTTTACTTTTTTAGTTATTTTTTTCGAACATACAGAAGTTCTCCATTTTCATAAATCAGTTCTTTAGAGCATCCTTTCACTGTTTCTCACTGTTTTTAAGCTTTGAAAGCCTTTATATAAGGCTTTGTCTAGACACTTAATAAATAATCACTTCTTGGTTGGTTGTTGTTGCCAATGTTAACGTCACCCCACTGGAAGTTACTCGTTTCTCTTACTGCACTCCCCTGCAAAAAAAATATGTGGAAGCACTATTTTCTGAATAATTTTCCCTTCTAAAATTAATATATTATGCCTAGTTAATAATTTTTATGAAAAATTATTTTTCTCCATTTCCTAAATTGGCAAATTGAGTTGAATGGCACTTTATTAGGGATCTCTTACTTTGACCTATGTTTCAGCATTGCGTTTCAAAATAGATAAGCATATATTGTGATATTAATCATAAAATTTGTGAATTGATTTACAGTTAATTTGATATTGTCATAAAAATTTTCTTCCATGAAGTTCATGGGACAGATCACTGGAAAGAACAAGACATTAGAGCACTTAAAGGCATTTGACAATTGAAATGAAGAAAGTTTATTAATAATCAGTGCTATGCAGCCACTTTACAAACATTATTGAGTTTAATTCTTACAATCCACTGTACAGCTGAGGAAACTGATACTGAGAAGTTACTTCTCAACTGTCTGATTAGCTGGGAAGGGCAGTACCAGGACCACTTCCAGACCTGCTTCAACTGGGGTGCATGGAGACAGTCTTAGGGTTTGCCAAAGGGCCTTCTGTTTCAGGTGTCTATACATTTCCATGAGTAAAAGTCACAGCATGTTACTCTGATACTGATAGTGTAAGCACATAGAAGTAGACTGAAGAACCACGTTGTTAAAGGTTTGTAGGCAGGCACACTTCAATTCTCTCCCCTATTTGTCTGAACTTGGGCACATTGAAGATGAAGAAGAGTTTCTTTCTGGTGTGAGAACATAGGTACTAACAGATCACGCCACGTGGGTCAGAAGATAAACCGCTCTTACCCATCATGGCCCTTGGCTTGGCCAAATGCATATAAACTTGTATTTTCTCAAACATTCGTTCTCAGAAAGTTCACACAGAAATTTGAGAACAATTCCTCTGTTGCAAGTTGCATTTTCAGGCAGCGTTGCTTTATTTTTGAAGCCCCAGTGGTTCGATTTTGAGCCAACCTCACTCTGTAGAGACAAGCGATTGCTTGTTCCCCACACAGGGCCTGTGCCCTCCAGTTACCGGCTTTGCAGCTTCCTCAGCTGATCCCTTCTCAAGTCCCCCGGGAGCCACTTTTGTGGCAGATTCCGTTTGGTTTCACAGGGCCTCGAGGAGAGGCAGAGGGGGCCACTTGGCCTGGTGCACCAGGCTCCCACATTAGGAGCAATTTGCAAACTGTTCTCGGAGGGAAACGGAGCCCAGCCCTGAACAGGCTGCTCCTGTTACCACCATTGTCTCAGGATCCCTTCGTCTTTTCCCAGCTGACCTGCCTACAAGTGGGGAAATGTGAAAAGTTAGAGACAAAACTGGTTTCTTCGGAGTGGAGGGGAGCTTTCTTATACAGAAAGGAAGGAAATACCTCTGTGGGATTTTGTTCTTCCTCCCTCTTCATCCAAAAAATACAAAGAGACTCTCTGTCTTTAATGCGAATGTCGGCTTTAAATCTTTTAGGTTTGGATTAACTCTGCAAAAGAAAAAAAAATCTGACAGGCTTTCAGATATGACGCAGAAAAACTTTTTTCCCCTCAATTCATGTTGTTCATTTGTAAAGCCAAAGCCTGGTGTACTGAATGGTGGGGCGCCAGTCACTCCTCCGTTCGTCGTTAGCATCACAATGGTCAGAATTAGCAGCCTTAAATCTCCACCACTTTTGCCTTTTCCATTGGTGGACGTTTAATACAAGGTGGCGAAGGCAAGAATAAATCCTCCTTCTCTTGCCCCCGCCCCCACCAAATTAAAATATATTAAAATTAAGCCAAGTAAGTGTGGTATTTTCAGTTACATGCCTTGGAATTCTTATCTTACCTTTCCCCCCAGAAGGAGAAATTGGTTTTTTACAGTTGTTACCTTACTAGAAAGCTTCTTTCAATCTAAAGAAAATCCCCTGCCTTGATAGACATTTCCTACTACACAGTTATTGTTGGTTTTCACTATTGAGGATGTCAACAAACATGTCAAAGATCATGTTTTGCTTATTAAATAAAGTGACTTTTATGTGAATATGTTTCACCTTGTTGGTGTCTAGAATATGGATGCTATTTCATTGAACCCGCATGGCAAAACTTATTTTCTGGAATTTTTTGTAATAGCATGTTTTTATTTTAAAAGTGTTTACAGCTATTCACTTCTACATAGCGAAAAATCTTAGTGTCCTTGAAGCTAAGGTCTGTATGGATAAGCTCATGTCAATGCAGAAAAAAATTTAAACAGTTCCTAGTTCTTGAGAGTCAGAATGAATAGGTAATCTGAAATATAATTTAAAATTAATAATCTGCATGTTTCATAAGGACTGATTGATTAGGACTATTTATGTGTAATTGTGAAATTGCCTAGAATAATTAAACTCTAGGTTATTTTTAATTCCTGAACCATGCCTGAACTTTTTTTAAATTTTGTGTGATTTTTAGTAGAATCTAAATGTGTGTGCATTAGTTGGCTACTTTTTAATGGAATTAGAATAATACCTTTATAGATTTAAATAGGCACTGAAAATTTACTCTTGACAAACAGATTAAAAGAAGTGAAACCAAAATATTAATTTTGTTTTTTTATGTATAATACTATTCCTTTTAAGTTCTGTGTAATCTAACTGTATTACAAAGATATTTTTTATTATAATTGCAAATAAATAATAGAATTTATTTTTAAGTTACAGAATCTTTTTTTTTTTTTTACAACCCAAAAAGCTCTAATATAGCAATTTGGTATTTAATATAAAGGAATTATTAAAATTATATTTAATATACTTTTATTTGGCTTTTACATACAAGATATTGGCTTGAGTTTAGCAATAACAGCTGTGCACCAATACCAGTTATATAAATCACTGAACAAAAATTAAGATTATTCCTACCTAATGTCAGCCAAAAATAATCAAATTGTTATTTTTATAGGTATCTTAATTTGATTATACTGTAGACATGATTTATCTGGATGATTTTTAATATCCTATAACTGTACAAAAGTAATTTTCATTTGCCAGAAATAGTAAATTTAGTTTCTAATTATGATTTATTTTATACCATATATTATTATAAGAGAATTTAATCTAGATTATATTTTAAATTTGCTCAAAAATTTATTTCTGTATTCTAATTTCATAATTTTGAATTCAGAGTTGTATACTCTCTTATAGAATGATATTCTTAAAATTGTTTTACTTAAATTACATAAAAACTAAACACAAATCATGTATTTTTTGGTTTTAAAGTTATGTTGTTTCTGCTGATTTACACAGGCAGCCATGTTGTTCAGTTCCGGAGTCTTTTGGATGGGCTTGTTATTCATCCCTGTGGCGTCTCTGCTCCTTGATGTGGTATACAAGGTGTAAGTACATAGTCTGTTCTATACAGAAAAATATAGATGCATATTAATCCTCAGATTTCTCTCTTTGTAACATCAACTCAAGCATGTAGAGTTTGCAGGATAAGGACTGGTAATATTACTTAAGTTTAAATAAGGAAGGGGTGATTCAGGAACTAGAAAACTAGTTTAAAAGACTAAATGAGAAGTAAAGCGGGCAGTTTCGGTTAACAAACTACGTGGCATTGGAGAAAATTACATCAGGGAGTATGTTTTTTAGAAACAGCCCCAAAACCCATACAGAGGAGTAGAAAAAAATTGTACTATTTCCAAACACGTTTTTTTAGTAATATAAAAAGAAATGTTTTGCTTGCCTGATTCCAAACATATATAAAAGATAAAATGAAAACATTACTAATTTTTTTCAAGGGTTATAAGTTTTAAAATCTTATCTCTTCCCCCAAAAAAGATAGCATTTATTACATGATGTTTATTTAAATAATTATGAGAGTTTTAATATTGTAAACCTAGACCATCATTTATTTTAAAACCATAATTTCTATATTAATGCTCAAAATTATGGTAATTTTTAAGATTCTGTTGACAAACTGCTTGTACTCTTGTTACTGTTGTACCTTATCAGCAGCCGTGATAATAAGCCAGACATCTAGTTCTATAAAGTCTTCACAAGAGTATTTCCATGCAAATCCCTTTTTTTTTTCTTTTTGCAGGATCAAAAGGACTGCTTTTAAAACATTGGTCGATGAAGTTCAGGAGCTGGAGGCAAAATCTCAAGACCCAGGAGCAGTTGTACTTGGAAAAAGGTAAAATACGCAGTGAATACGTTCTTTTCCAAATGAACTTTAAATTTATCTCGTACTAGTTGTTGGAAATAAGTGATAAGACTTGTATTTATCAGCCAGCATGGAGCTGGCAGTGTCACTGACAGGTTTGGGAATCAGAGAGATGTGGATTTAAATCAAATCTGTCACTTTCTAAACTGTGGCCTTGGCTACTAGCATTGCTCAATCCTACTGAGCCTCAATTTCCTCATCAATAAAATGGGGGCAATAATACCTATTCATGGTTCGTTGAAAGAGTTGAATAAAATAGTATAAAGCACTTAGCATAGTGCACAGTCTTTAATGAGCATTAAATAAATGGTAGTTACAAACATTGTGTTATTAAACTGCAAGAAAAAGAAATGAATTTTAGCCTGAAATAGTATCCATAATAAAATAGTATGTAATCAAAATCGTACTTTGATACAAGACAAACTACCTTATATAATTGCATTTGTGGTTCAGTAGTTGTTAGGAACTGACCTGGATATACATCATATATGAAGTGAATTATGTCTCCCAAGTTCTCTTCCTTATCACCACCCTCCACCAAAGTAAAGCAAAGTTAGAAAGCTAATCAAAGCCACTAAATTCACAAAGCATCGTAAGAAAGAAATTAAAATTAGTTACAGTCTATTATAAAACACAATTATGAAGATAGTAGCAGGAATTTATTTTTTCTTCATGTTCATCATGCTAAAGTAAGCTGAAGTTTTGGCTAAACTATAGGAAATGTTTTACTCTGGTATATGTCACCTTAATCATGATTCACTATTGTTATTCATTTTGACACAATGGAGTAGGTGTCAGAACTCAGTGAGACCTTGGCTTCCAGCTCTCTCTTGCTCTCAGTATGCTGAAGGAACTCATCACACACCAGTGTGTGCCACTCTTTTGAAAATAATAGCACTGACCTCTGTTGAGCGCTCACTATGTGCCAGGTGCTTCCCTTGCATTTATGTGCACTATCTCACTAAATCCCGGTAACAACCCCATACAGATCCATCATCTCCATTTTTTTTCCAGATAAGGAAACTGGGGCTTCGAGAGGTGAAGTTCCCAAGGTTATTAGTGACAGATCTAGGCCTGGGGTCCATGCCAACTGATCTCAGAGCTCCTGCTCTAAACTATTCACAATTCTGCCTCCTTTTGCTACTTGTACAAAAATATAATAGAGCTGCAAAAACAGCCTACTACTAACTTGACAAAGTACTTAACCTCTGACTCAGCGTCCCAGTGTACAGGAGGGGAATGATAATACCTGCTTTCAAGGTTGTATTCTCCTCCCTCCGCCTTTCCCTTCATCTAAAAATTTGCATCCTAGGAATCCTCATAGGAAATCACCTATTCCATTTCCTGGCAGTTTGTCAGTAAATTCAGTTAGTAAATTCATTATGTCAGTTCTCTTTCTCTAGTGATAAAAAGAATACAGTAAGAGTTCTAGCTCATGAAATTGTGAATAAAACTATTTATTTGTAATTATTAGGGAAAGGCCACTGTTAATACTGTTACTATCCTTAACAGAATATTTCCAGATTTGTAAGTGTGTTAATAAAATCACTTTAAGCCCTTCCGCGTGATACTTAGTTTGCCTTTTTGTTGTCTACTAGTGACTTCAATTCATAAATCAGGCCAATGTAATGACCTCCAGGTCCTAAACATTCAGTGAGTCTCTAATATATGTAAGCTCCTTCCATTAAATAAAATAAGCCAAAGAGCCCAAAAAGGAAAGAAGTGAAATCCAGCATAAATGACCACCCACTTCTTCATAGGAAATGCATCAGATAAATTTCCTGCTGCTGCCCAGCTCCTTTGCCTAAAACAGCTATTTAGCTTTTCCTAAGAACTCAGGAATGTGTTAGCTATCAGCTGAATACCATAGACAAAACCCTGGACCAACATGTATTCCGTGTTGCTGTTGCCACCCACTGGTGACCAGAAGGTTGATGATCATTGTAACCATAGTGGCTTCCTGCTAGATGGCAGGTTCCAGGAGAGGGGAGGCAAGGGAAAGATCTGTGAAAGGAGAAAAATAGCAACTGGATGGAAACATCTTCATGCTAAAGGAATGATACTCTAAGGTTAAAGAATTGGTGGATTGATTTTACCATCTGGATTATTTTAGGAATCTTGGAGAATTAGCTTAATTTCAGATTTCAAAAAGTCAGCAATTTTTTTTTTTTTTTTTTTTTTTTTTTTTTGTTGATATGAAGTCTTGCACTGTCTCCTGGGCTGGAGTGCAGTGGCGCGATCTCAGCTCACTGCAAACTCTGCCTCCCGGGTTCACGTGACTCTCCTGCCTCGGCCTCACAAGTAGATGGGATTACAGGTGCACACCACCACACCTGGCTAATTTTTTGTATTTTTAGTAGAGATGGGGTTTCACTATGTTGGCTGGGTTGGTCTCAAACTCCTGACCTCGTGATCCACCTGCCTCAGCCTCCCAAAGTGTTGGGATTACAAGCGTCGGCCACAGCACCCGGCCAAAAGTTAGCAAATTTTATGTACATTATCAAAAGGGAAGAAATTATGATTCTTGTGGATTCTAATGACACCAGACTTTGTTTAGTTCCGAAACACCATGTTATTTTATATCTGCCAGTCTTTGCATTTGCTGTTGCCCTATCTGGGAGCCAGTACCCCTCTTACAGACCAGGCATTCCAATGCTCAGCTTTCAAAACCCAATACAGGTGCAATTTTTTCAACTTCTCACATCTATAATATGTAATTCCTAGCCTACTATCTCTGTACTTTTATACTCTGTTTATACTCTGTATAAACTTTTGTTGTTACACTGATCGCATTGCATTATAAAGTATTAGTTTACTCTATGTATGTTTTTCCCCCTACTAGATTGAGCTCCTAGAAGGAGAGGCCCATGTCTTAGTCATAGCTGCAACCCAGCACCTGGTACAGCACCAGGAACTTAGTAGCATTCAATAAATATTTGTTGAGTTGATGAACGGGATGGTTAAGAGAATAAACCGAAGAATGGATGAAAGAAAGAGTGGGCAAAGGGATTGCTGAGTAAGAGAAAGGATTGTTGAATTGATGGTTGACCTGTTGGCTGTGAAACAGAAATCTGATACATAAAAACATAGAGAGAATTATATAATTGGTACTTCCCAAACAAGATAATGTCCAAAGCAACCATCATTTACTTTTTTGTCATACAGTACAGTTCTTAAGAAAGATCTTGTGAGTTGATCATCCCCAATTTTTTTAATCTTCACTAAGTATGACTATTAAACTCGTTATGTATAAAATGCAAATGTCAGAAAAACAATAAATTGTAAGCACATAAGGCAGATTAATATTTACAATAATGTCTTTGTTCATTTTCAAAAATAAACCATCTTGGTTAAAACAGCCATTTTTAGTAGAAATAGCATGCCACCTACCATATTACCCAGCAAATTAGATTCATTTTATTACATTTTAGGGGGAAAATATGTTTAATCAATCTAAATATGTTCTAAAATGTGTGCTTTTGAACCATGGGTTATAGTAGAAATAGAAGCAAGTCTACAATGGTGAGAGAATAACCTAAACCTTACTCCTGAAGGTTTAAAATAACCCAAACCTTGCTGCCTTCTGACCTCTACCAAAGTCCATGTAAGGAGCTGAGTTCTTTTTTTTTTTTTTTTTGAGACAGAGTCTCGCTCTATTGCCCAGGCTGGAGTGCAGTGGCATAATCTCAGCTCACGGCAACCTCCGCCTCCTGGGTTCAAGTGATTCTCCAGCCTTAACCTTCTGAGTAGCTGGGACTACAGGCATGCACCAACACACCTGGCTTATTTTTGTATTTTTAGTACAGATAGGGTTTCACCATATTGGTCAAGCTGGTCTCGAACTCCTGACCTCGTAATCTGCCTGCCTCGGCTTCCCAAAGTGCTCGGATTACAGGCGTGAGCCACCAGGCCCGGCCAGGAGCTGAGTTCTGAAGAACTGAAGAAAAACTGTCCACTGGAGAAAAATAAAATGGAAATTGTACTTTAAAAAAATAAAATAACCCAAATCTTACTCCTGAACATTTAAACCTTATCCAGAAGTTTACAATAAGAAATTATGGATACTGTGGGCTCCTTGGAGGCAAGACAATTATTTTTGGATATCATTGGAGTGTGTGTGAAGCAATGTATTTTATAGACAGGCAAATATAATGAGACTCATAATTCTTTTATATTTCTCACTGTAGTCATTAGCCAGCATATCATCATTGGCCATTACTAAATAGAATTTTATCCTGGGATCTTCAAGTCAGTCCTGACTGATTTGCCTGACACCACTGTTTGGTCATGGTTTACAGCTTTCACATGCTGGGAGAGTCGGGAATACTCTCCCAGTATCAGAGATATCAGAGAACTCGGTGGTGTGGATAGTGACAGTGCTCTCTCGAACCTTTCTGTTGCATTGTTCATCTTAATGAAAAGCAGTTTTAACGTTGCTCCAGTACTAGTAGAAAGGAAGTAATTGCATTTCTCAGTGTTGATGCTAGATTTTATATCAGTACTACTTAAATACTTGGTCGGGATTGAGGACACAGGGATCTGTCAGGTGCTTCCTTCAGTCTTTCTCATCGCCGTGATAATGGTTCTGTCCAACATTCGAAAAGAAAAGTGACAGAACACTGAAATGTTTTCAGCTCCAGGGCAGAGATTAGGCCTGTTCTATTCATTGTTTGTCTCCCCATCACCACAGCTACCCTAGTGTAGGACAGCTATCACATGCTATACATTAAACATCCCGTGAATAAATAGTTATTTAGTTTTTGGAGATTTGTTTTAATGAGTCAACCTAAATAGCTTACCATCCCAATATATAGACAAATGCAAATTTACTCCTCGTTTCCCACTGAAAATTCCTTAAGACAACACATTCCAACACATTCCAGAACTATAAATTGGTTTTTACCAACACCAACATTTTTTAGTATTTGTAAGTGATATATTATTTTAAACATGTTATCTTTACATTCACCTCCACCAAATGTTTAAGTTGCAACATTTTAGTGGGTTTGGAAATAAGGTAACAATATTTAGTGGCAGCTGTACGATTGCATTAAACAGGCTCAAAATTTACATAGCTTGGTATGTAAATGAAAGACTATACAAGACTAAGTAAAACTGCTAGCCAAGAGTTGTGAATAAAATGTGGTTTTAGTGAGAAGGTATCATCATCTTGGCGGTGTGTTTTTGTTTTGTCTTTTCTCACTGTGTTAAGCTGTTCCACTAAAACTGAACTTTTAATGTATCTATTAGTGTTAACATAAGTATGTTTTATAATGTGCCTTAATAGTAATATTAGTACCTTTAAACATTGATGGCCCAGAATTGCATAAATGTTTAAATGAGTACTTCCCCAAAGGTATAAGATAAGACTAGAGAAATGCAACTTATTTATTTATTAAGCAACCTCCTGTGAATGGCATTTATATTCTGGAGGAGGGACTCTGCTCTACAGGACTAAAACAAGAAGTTCAAAGTAGCTAAGGAAAAAACAAAACAAAAATCTGTCATTTTCTTAGTAAAGGGGTAGAATGAGACCATCATAAATTAAAACTTATGTGCAGCAACAGACATCTCACCTTGAGCTTATGTTGGTTGACTAGAAACCAAGGCATCAAAAATGCTCCTTACAAAATACCTTTTGTTTTGTGATGATCTCTGTTCTAGTTGATTTTTCATAATAAATTCTCAGGATCCTGGGGTAAAGGTGGGAGGGCCAGCATTTCTTGAGTGCTTCCTATGAGTCAGTCGTTGTGCTGACAGCTCCCTGCATCCTCACAGTCTGCCTGAGGGTTAAGTACTGCCCTCCTGTTATATAGGAGATGACTGAGAAAGGTTTGCCTGTGGTGACCCAGCTAATAAGCAGTCGACACAAAGTTAAATTAAAGCACTACTCCGGAGCCCATGCTTTTTCCTGAGTAATGTGCTTCTTTTTTAAGAAATAGACTTTCTTACTGCTTTGTTTTAATGCTGTACATTAACTTGATGTAAAAGAAGAGCAGAGAGCCTTTATATGAACTGTACAAAATGGAGTTATGTTATCTTATGTATTTCAGTTGCCATAATATGAAAGATTCTCATATGTGCCTTAACACTTTAATATTGTAATATTAAAGTATTATGCATTTAGTAAGGCCAGCCTGAAACCTGGAAAATGTCTTTTGGGAGCAAGACGCTGCATAATGATACATTGCTATCTTCTATTCTCTCGTAATCATTTCAGTTAGTCTCCCGTAGTCATTTCGGTTTGTGACGCTGGAGACTTTCCAGCAATCCATCCACAAGGCTCTGCTAAGGAAATCAGACCACCTGCTGCTAAAGCTGTGACTTCCTCAAAGCAGTTACATATTTTAGTGTCCCTCAGGGTCTATGGGTTTGTAATGCTAGATCATTTAAAGAGTAGAGTAAGAAAGCAACTCTGTCAAAATGGCCCTTTCTCATTTCTCATATCTGTTTATTTCACTGACAGAAACAAGTTTTACAACTGTTTGCAGAACTGCTGGAGTTTTAGATTAATTAGTTTTCTTGCCTTTGTGTAGCTAATTTCCAATGACAGTAAAATATGTCTAATAATACCAGTTAACCTCCCTAGACTTCAAAATATATGTGTGGAAGATTACTACGAATGTCAACATTTCTAAATGTTTTTTCTTCGCTTTTTGCCTAAATGTTTGCGTAATTCATTTACACAATGAGTTCATTTTGCAGAGAATCGTTTTTTTGGATATGATATTGTTTCATTTCAGGGTCTCAGAAAAATTGGCAAAACACAGAACTAACATAACACAGCAATTTAACTAAAGCTTTTATAGTGGGAAAAACATAAGATGGAAATTTTTCAGCTGAGTCAGTTCCAGTTATTAAAAATTGCATAAACACTTGCTGCAACACATATGGATTATTTATTTGTCTTATGCCTGTTACGTTCTTTAATATCAAAACAAAACGTCACAAATCAAGCAATGAAGAAATGGCACGATGGGAAGATTGATGATGTCTCTAAGTGCATTTCAGAATTATTACTCAACTTAGTATATTCAACAAATATTTGAGTTTCTACTGTGTGAGGCACTGTTTTATGTGAAGTTCCAGGGCAAAGATGCCTAATTTTTTACAATGTGCTTTTAGAAGTTACATAATTAATTATCTAGATTTGGATCTGAGGAGACAGCTATTCTAAACACTCATTGAAAAATACTTTCCTTGTTATTTCACCTATCATAATTATTTCTTCTGAAAATAGTTTATTTTAAAATCAAATTAAGGAACACATGTCATACTATATTAGAGTGGTAGTGAAACTTTCCCAATTAAAATGTTTATGAAATGTCTTCTTTGTGTAATGTTAGTTAATATTTACTTTAGTCAATATTTTCAACTAAAAAATATTTTGTGCCAAAATGTGCCAAATATGAAAAGGATATAGTAATAAGGTTTTGTCATTCTAAAAATGCCATGCTTAGATTATATGTAGTAAGTTAAGCAAGTTTTTAGAGGTGAATAACACTACTGATGTATTTTTTATTTTAGCTAATTGTGTTGTACTGGCTCTGTGTTGTCATTTGACTTAAATATAACTGAGTTGGGGGTGGTAAGAAGATCTTACTTTTTACTGGGAGGAGGATTATTGGGAACAAAACTCCTTAGTTAGAGAGAAAAATGGCCTCAAAAGTCTGTCTAAATACTTGAAATCTCATTTGCTGTCTAAGAAAACGGTGTAAAAAGAATCACTAGGCCACAGATTTCTCAAGCGATCTTTTGTTTAAGTCTAACTCACTTTGGTGGTCCTGTGGGCACACTGGGGTCTCTGCCGAGCTGATAATTCATTTCACACGTTTGCACCTGCTCTGCAGCCTGACCGAGAGGGCGCAACTGCTCAAGAACGTCTTTAAGAAGAACCACGTGAACTTGTACCGCTCTGAATCCTTGCAGCAAAACCTGCTCCGTGAGTATTTGAGTTTCTTATGTTTAAATAAAGTATCTGCCATTACTGTATCATAGCATTTATACCATATCCTGATTTTAGGATATTTAACTATTTAAAACTAATGCCTAAAACAAGTTTTGCATATTTGCAACCTGTAAATAACAGAAAATCCATTGGTCAGAACCATTTCACTTTTAACAGAAGAGATAGTTCATTATAAAATCTTGCTGTTTCACTTAAAGAAAAACAATATTTCTACATTCCTTGCTTCCTTAAATCTTTTTCTTTAAAGCCAGTAAATCTTAACTCTTAAAAGCTGCCTCTGTCTTGTTATCTTTTCTACTTGAATAACTTTGCAAGAGCCTTTCAGCTTTCATACAACACAAGGAAACATATATTTTCCCCTTCAGAAATATTTATGAATATTTAGAGTTGTAAGAAATTATTACATATTGTGCCCTCTTAACATTTCAAGATCTAAAAAAGAATATAAAATGTAAAGCCCTGTAGTAAATGTATTTGTGTTAGTAATATATCTTTTGTTTCATGTTGTTTCCACATATAATTTATTTTCACTTACATATACTCATGTCTAATGCTTTTGCTCTTTATACTTCAGGAGGCCTTTTCTAAAGATGTAATCCCCTTGGGGGTCATTCCTTATCCCATGCCTCCGCCAACCATGTTGGGGCATGAGTGAGTTTATTTGTAGATGCTGAGAGTCAAGGAGAATGTCCTCTGAAGGAAGGAGACCACTTGCCACCATTAGCAGCTATTTGTGTTTATCTCCTCCTCACCTTTTTTAATTGATAAATATAATTGTCTGTATTTATGGAGTACAAGATGATGTTTTGATGTACAGTTGGCCCTTTGTATCTGTGAGTTCCACATCTGTGGATTCAACCCACTGTGAGTCAAATATATTCAAGGGGAAAAAAATTCACAAAGTTCAAAAACTTGAACTTGCCATGACCCAAATAGTACATTGAATCCACTAGAATGAACTGATGTAGAGGCATTGTATTAAGCATGATAAGTAATCTAGAGGCTGGACACTGTGGCTTATGCCTGTAATCCCAGCACTTTGGGAGGCCGAGGCGGGCAGATCATGAGGTCAGGGGTTCAAGACCATCCTGGCCAACATGGTGAAACCCTGTCTCTACTAAAAATACAAAAATTAGCTGGGCATAATGGTGGGAGCCTGTAGTCCCAGCTACTCATAAGGCTGAGGCAGGAGAATCGCTTGAACCAAGGAGGTGGAGGTTGCAGTGAGCCAAGATCGTGCCACTGCACTCTGCCTGGCAACAGAGCAAGAGTTTGTCTCAAAAAAAAAATAAAAATAAGTAATCTAGAAATGATTTAAAGTTTACAAGAGGATGTGTTTAGGTTGTATACAAATACTATGCCATTTTATATAAAGGATTTGGGCATCCATGGATTTTGATATTCAAGGGGGTTCCTGAAGCAACTCCCACAGATACCAAGGGACTGTACATGGTGGGATGGTTGAATCAATGACCTTATTCACCAACCTCACCTACATATCACTGTTTCTTCCCTCTCATCTACCTGACCTATTTGGAAATATATGAGTCCACTTGACTCCCTCACCCCCTCCAGAACTGGGGAAGCAAAAGTTAGAAGGGTTGGAGTTGACTTACAGAACAGAGGATTTAGGGGGATTAGGGGCACCTCCTCAGTGTTATAGGGAGAAGAATTCCTAGAATCTAAACTGGCAACCTATGATCATCCCACTCTTTATTTTGAAGTTAAATGTGTGTCTTTTCTGGGCATTAAAAATCAGTGTTTCCAGCCTTTTGAAGGTGGGAAGGCTGCATTTGTTCCCAAGCTAGAAAATGAATACTTAAAAGGCAGAATAACAGTGGTTTCCAGTGCCTTTGTGATAATTCATGTTTTATCATTAACTTATAGATGGGTATGCTTTCTCTCAAGATGAAAATGGAATCGTTTCACAGTCTGAAGTGATTAGAGCATATGATACCACGAAACAGAGGCCCGATGAATGGTGATGGGGAGAGCCTGAAAGACGGGCTCTGTTATGTCTCTAAGGAGAGCTACCAGGTTGTCACCACAGTCTGCTAACCAATCCCAGTCTGATCCATGGAGAGGAAAGGTAGATCTGAGCTCATCTCGCTGATGGACATTCAGATTTATGTATATCATAGACATAAGCACTGTGCAACTGTACTGTAACACCATCTCTGTCGGATTTTTTAAGGTATTTGCTAAGTCTTTGTAAATGGAAATTGAAAATGACCTGGTATCTTCCCAAAGTGCTTTCTTATATGGAGAATAAGTCAGTATTCTTATGCCGTTACTTGGGCTGTAACTGACTTATCAATTTATTGGCTGTACCACAAGGTAACCAACCATTAAAAAAACTCTAAATGGTATTTAGTTAAAGGGACTCTTGATATCCAGGCTTAGATTTCAGGATATGCTGAAACAAACCAGGATTCTTAAGGAACTGACTCAACCTTCCTGAGCAAAATTTCTAAACAAGGCATTATTAACAAGCATTTGTGTCAAAATCGTCTTGTTAAATGTTTGCCAAAGAGGTTCAATAAATGTATTTCTAGTTCAGTAGTCATATGCCCAGAAATGAAAGAGAAAGTTTACTTCCAGTTCTGCTATAAGATCTGCATGCCTGACTTTTCAAATGTAAGAGTGATTTTAAATGAATATTTCAAGGCATTTGCTACTAAAATCTGTGATGTTGCACCTTTGGCCTTACAAATGCTTCTTTGTCGTTTGTCGTGTTTATTTGTTAGAGGACACACATGTTAATGTGACTCTGTTGTTAGGACAATGATTTTTTTAAATTGTATGTATGTATGTTTCAGTTGTTTCTGTTAAAGGTTCATCATCATCTAGATTTTTCTAAAAATTTGGCTTATCTAGTAGATTGAGTGATGTCATTTTGTCTTAAAGTTTTTCCTGTTAAGAAACATACAGTACATATTTACGTGGGATTTTTAAAGCTTCTGTTGCAGTATTTGGAATAACATGTCAGATAAATGCATGGGCTTTTGTCATGAACATAGGCTCAGCTTTTGTCCTGTGTTCCCGTTCTCACTATGTGTTCCCACAAGAGATACCCGCTGTCTTATGTAGCACACCCGGTGATATGGTGACTGCCCCTATACTGAAGACTGAAAATGATTTCACAGTTCACTCATCAAGTAGTTCCCCAAATTCATCACATGCTGCTTATTGGGACAAATAAGTAGCACATTTTCCCCATTTTAAAAGTGCTGATTTTACCCAAGTCCGTAACTTTACAGTCAAAGGACACTTTCATCATGAATAGGTTTTGTTGGTGTGTTTTAAAATTTATGTGAGTTCAATTATTTTCAGCATTTACAAGACATCTGAAATTGCCTATTTTGCTACTAACAGTAAATGAAGGGGCTGTTTAAAACCACAGCCAGTTTTCTACACTAGTTTTTAATAATACTTTTGTTTGGAAAAAAGGAATTAGTTTTCAGATATACTTCAGAGATTGAAGCAAACTATTTGCCTTTTACTCAAAAGCCTGCTTGCCTTTACGTGGATTTACCAGCAAAATAGGTAGAACTTTCTCTGTTAAAAAAAGTCAACTAGAATTGAGAAGAGGTGATTTTTTTTTTCAGATCTCTTCTTGAGTTTAATATTCTCACATTCTTTTCACCCTTCTTCTCAATCTAGATTTAAAATTAGGATATATATCATTTCCTTGTCTGTATTTGTAGCTCCTTAGTTACCAGTATGCCTCTACATTTTCTGCAAATAAGAGGTTATAACACATATACATAATTCTAACCTTAAGGGAACATTCATTTACATACTTTACTTCCCAAGCCCTTCCTGTTTGTGGTACAGATTAAGAGAGTCATGAATCAACACATCTAGCAAGACGACAGGTGTAAGAGTCTAAGATCATCTTCAAAATTCTGAAGTCCCAGACTTCACCTGTCTAGTGAACGGATATTCAGAGCGGCTTTTCCTGAGCTTCCTAATGGTGATAGCTGAGGTCAAACCACAAAAAATGAGAAAGCAAGAATGAAGTGCAACCCTCCAGAGAAATGCTTTATAGCAGTTACAGAGAAGAGCTGCTTCCATTTGCCCTCACTTCATCAGTGGCACCCTTCTGCAGAATTCTAATATAAAAACATTATGAATATAATAGAACTGGATTTTCTGACTTAATAAATTTTAATCTTGAAACACGGATGTTTCTGTGGAGCTCTTAAACAGAAGAATACTTACAGTTAGTAATGTGTAACATGATCTGAAATGTGACTAATTTGAGCCTCTTTGTCCCATAGTCCTATTTTTGAATTGTTGACATTGTTAGTCTCTCTGCTTCATGGGTGAAACTTGGGGTTTGAGGGGCAGGGAGTGACCTTCTTGGTAAAACTTAAAATATAACATTACAATTGTAGTGACTTTACAGTGTTACATTAGAGAAAATAGTATGATTTTTTTAAACCTTCCTTAATTGGAAGAAAGTCACATGGTTTTACCAGAATTGAAGTAACAGTCGAAGTGACTTTTAACATGTGTTTGCTGAAATAAAGGGCACGTACTCTTCAATTAAAAAGTTCCTTACAGGGACTCTGGCAAATGCTAACACAGTTGCTTTACAATGTTTACAATTCAGAAAATACAACTTATAATAGAAAATCCTCGTTCATTTAGTATTGAAAAGCTGGAAGTTGCTTCTTTCATGTTGAATAGTACACAGTGGTATTGAGCATGGACTTTCTAAATGTTTTATATATACTTATAAAAATATATTGGTGTCTCACACCCAGAAAGATGTTATACTGTAGAAATTATTAGGAGGAAAACAGTGTTTCTCAGGAACGTTGTAAATTTTAAATGATATATGTACTTCCCGTCCTCCCACCTCCACTCTGTGCTCTAATGTGAGACTGCTTCAGCAGTGTTGCTAAGTTAATGGACAACTTTTTCTAATCAAGTCAGGTGAATGTGTATTCTGCTAAACAATGTTAGCCATTTACATGAATTGTATGGTCATTAAATGGAATCAATTATTGCTCTTTAATTTCCAGAGGGGAAATGATTTATGGAAATCAATCAGCGTTTATTCTGATCATTAAATTTTATACTTTAATTTTGCCATTCAGCATTCTAAATATCCAATGTGAAAGTCACATGATAATTTGTTTTGCATCGTGTGCACTGTACAACACTTAGAACTTGTCATTGAAAATGTTTTTTCAGGAAATGAATGCTAGTAACAGATTGTATTATTCATAGTTTTTAAATTATGACAGTGTCATAATTATTACAAAACTAAATAATCATGTTTATTTTTGTGCAGTTTCCCTTTGATAGTTCCTGGTTTTAAAACCTATTAGGCATGTAATCTTATAAATAGTCATCTACAAAATTTATGGAGAAAATGCCTATCCCATTCACATCACATGGACCAGGAATTCTTTTTGTAAATGACTTAAGGTAACACCATGCAGTTCAGTGCCTGATAAATGCTTTTTAATGATGAACATTTCTATAATGCCGCGTAAGACACCATAGTCTGATTTTTCTCACGTTAAAATAACTGAAGTCACTTGTGTAACTTAGTTATACTTTGCTACATTTTAATTAACCTTGGACAGCTATTAAAGTGGAATGTAAGTTAAATTTTGAAGGAAAGGAAATAAATGTTTTCCATATTTCATCTTGATTTATTTTCTGTATGAGAACAGCTGTGTTTTTGATAGGTTTATGGTTTGCATGAATTCATATTTAAAGTGATCCAGGCCAATGCATGGCTATTGCTGTAAATCTTGATGTTATTTCTGCCTTATAAAGTTCTATCATGGCCTACCTGGAATTTAATATTCAGTAGACAAATTAATTGGTCCTCTGCATAACTTTTTTTTAAGTAATTATTTTACAAAGAAATTTGAACAAATTTAATTGAATCTTTTGTTTAGCTTGCCTCTCAGAACTTTTCTTAATAAAGCTCCCAAAACTTCTCAGCAAATAAATCTCCCTTAAGTAGGAAAACTAGATTTCATATTTACTTACTTTGAATTAACAGCAGCTTTCCACAGATAAATCTGTTCTTGCAAAGATGTGAGAATAGTTAAAAATAATATTTTTATGTTTCATGGTTCTAAATAGAAGCCATAAATATAGTAAATACTATCTGTTGTTTACGTCAATCTTCATTTTTTACATTTTCAAGTTTATTAGGTTAAAAAAAATAGGGCAGCCTTGGAAGGCAGCTACTACAGAAAACTGCAGTTTTGCATTAAAGATAAAGTAGTATTTTCAGCTCCCTGAAAAACCATTCCTGCTGAAACTGCTGTAGAAATTGTGAAGCTGCATGAGTGGAGAGTATTGAATTTGTGGTTATAGTAGTTTTCTCAGGTTTGTCTATCTTGATGTTTGATGCACTGTGTTTTATAGTTATTAAAGTTGAGTAATATTATTTCTATGCAGTGTTATGTGTCATTGGCCTTTTGTGAATGTGCATGTTTTAAACTGCAAATTTTAAACATTTTGTCCTCTAATTGTTATTAAAATAAACTTTACCATTACTTAAAGAAAATTGTTGAAGTTTTGATTGCTAGTTCTAGAAACTATATTGCTTTCTAATTCTTCAAATCCAGCAGTAACTAGTCTGAGAAGGTGTATCCATTTAATAGCTTTTAAACATTTTGTTTACAACCCCAGTGATTTATAAAATATCCCTTCATTTTAATCCAGCTAAATCAAACATGAAATGGAGTGTATTAACTCGTTTGGTAAAATCGGTAGTTTTTATAATTAAATAACAGAATTTTTAAATAAAATTACTGTATTTTGTGACTTCAGTATGAAAAGCCTCCTGGGATTGTCCCTGTTATGTATTTAAATTGGCTTGCAAGTAAACAGCTAATTCCTGGTTTCAACCTTTTATGTTGGATGAATTATGTTTTCAAACCAACTAAATTGTTTTAAGTTCATGAGAAAGTGGTCAAGTTTAGCCAATAACATTTGAAGGAAGTAACCAGAAAATAATAAAATTGAGCACATGAGACAAAAGTATAGACAGCATCAGAAATGGAAACAATCACTTCAGCAAAAACCAGTGTCCTTTGATAAAAGAGAAACAACAAAAGATACAATTAGGTAAATTGCTAGAATCGGATTCGTTCTCAAAGAGGCCCTGGAGAGGCAATTTGAGGAGCATCTGATTTTATTAGACTGAGGCTGCCCGTGCTTAGCTGCCTGGAGTCCCATGTCCTCTCTCACAGTCTTCCCAGGGACAACAGTTGGGAGGTGACCTCCATGCAAAACCACAGCAAAACAGTTTATGGATATATTACCTCTGAATTATATCAAATAATTTTCACATTCAACTCCATTCTCCTTAAAATAAGTACTGTGTTTCCACTGACCTGTAGTTTAAGATCTCTTCTAATACTACCATAAGCAAAAAGCAAACTGGAAATACATTTCCATAAATCCAGTATGTCATCGCCATTTAAATTTTGTTTTTGTATGCGTAGGGCATCTCTAACCTAAAGCTTCCATTTCGGTAACACAGAACTACCTCATTTTAATGAAGGAAGATCTTCCTAACCTGGATAATTTCATGAATAGGCTAATAAAATATGTTGGAAAATATGAAATACCTCTTGCCATTCAGTTTTTATTACTTTCAAGTACAAACTATGTAGCTAGCAATTTAAATAAGGATTTCCTGTCAGAATAATTTCATTAACTGCTGTTTAATTACAATTTTAAAATAGCCATGTGCATGTAAAAATATGTTAACAATTTGTTCCCTTAATAGTTTAACATGCCTGTAAATTGTTAGTTTTCCTGAACATATACTAAAAAAATGTTTTACATTATACAAAGGTAGAATGATCCTAACTCAGTGAAATTTGTCAAATTCCTGGTTGTGACTATATCTACTTTCAGGAAGTTTTTTGGTTATCTCATTTTCGAGAGAAAATTTCCTATGGATTCAAGTCAATTGGTAAATTCTCCATGAGAAGTAGCTAATAAGAACAAAAATAAAACAGGTGGGGAAAATAAGGAATAATTTATCCATTTGGACAAGTGTACAATCTGTTCACTTTAGAACATAACTATTTTAAAGCAAATTTACCATGTCAGATGTGCTTGGTTTGTTTTGGTTAGAAAAGCACATGTATTTTAGAATAAGTTTGTCTCCAAGGAACAGTTTGGTTTTTCTGTTTTGTTTTGAGACAAAGTCTCACTGCGACTCCCAGGCTGGAGTGCAATGGCGCAATCTCAACTCACCCAACCTCTGCTTCCCAGGTTAGAGCAATTCTTCTGCCTAGCCTCATGAGTAGCTGGGATTACAGGCACCCACCACCACACCTGTCCACAAATGTGCTCTCTAAAGCAGATAATGAAAAAAATATACAGACCATGAGTACCCAACAGGATGAGAGGATTCCCTACTCCAGGCCATAGCAGGAAGTTGGCCAAATACCGAAGGGGGCCATGGGTTATCAAGGACTTAGTCAATAAAACTGTAGGACCATTTTCTCTGTTCCCTACCCCTAATCAACAGTGGCATCTGCCCTCCCACAGTACATAGCCTTTCATTTTTATTCTAGAGTATTTCATCTGCTTTCTGTTATTTATCCTTACTACACAGCTTTTTGCCTACTAGAATGCAAGTGACCTGAGACAGTGTCTGTAACTTCTTGTCAAGACAACCATCAGCAATAAGGTAGCTAATATTTCTGTTTTCCAAATGAGAAAACTGAGACAATGAACTTAAGTGGCCCAAAGTCACTCCACTTTTAAGTGACAGAACCAGAAAACTAACGCAGGCACTATAGCTTCAAAATCCATGCTCAATCACCCTCTGGAATCTCATTTCTCATGTGTAAAGGGAAAAATGTTTATCATCTACTGTTTTTATTCATGCTTCCTTTTATTCAACATTCTCATAATGCAGCATAAGCTCTCCTTGACTATTACAATCCCCTGATATCAATAGGATATGTATAATATGATGTAACTGATCACTTTTTCCCCAATAGATTTTCTGAAAAGTATATTGGATATTTTTTTCTTTACTGACAAAATTAGGCCTCCTTCTACAAAGAATGTAGAATTTAAAAGTAGACCACCTGGGTTCAAATCTGTCCCCTATGGTATTGTCATTGTCCATCCTTGGGCACAGTGTTTAACCTTCTCACCTTGATTTCTTCATCACAGGATAGGCATGATGATAGTCCCTTCTTCAGGGTTGTGAAGATTCAGTGATACAATTCATAAATCACTGGAACACACATAGTGCTTAATAAATGTTATCCATTATTGGCATAATGACCTTTCAAAATGCAGAACTTCTATTTTTCACATTTTTCGTGGTATGAGGATGTTGGATTCAAATTCTTTCTGAAAGTAACAAAAGCAGACTAGTTTCCACTGTACTTTGGCGGCTTAGCAGATTGTGATGAGCAGCTCTTCAAAATTTCAAGAGATTTTATTGACCTTTGCAGCCTGATCTTTCTAAAATGAAGATGTGATCCCATCACCCTCCCCTGTAAAATCCTTCCAGACTCCCTCTTGCATTTGACATCTATTCAAATGCCATGGTGTTCAAGATTTCTGATCTGCCCCTGCTTTTCTCTCCAGCCTTGCTCTAATTCTGGATTCTTAAATGTTCCTTGTTCTTTCAGGTTCATGGGTGGGTGCTTCTGTGCCACTCTACGAATTCTTTACTCTGCCTGATATATTTTTTTCCCTTATTTCCAGCCCCCTTCTCTTTCTTCCTCTGCCCTGTCTTCTTCATTCAAATCCTATGTGTCCCTCAAGGCTCAGGTCCAATGTCAACACCTTCGGAATGAACGGTGTCCTTTGTAAGTGCTGCTAGGGTATCCTGCACTCCCCTATAATCACAGTTACCACAGAGAGCACAAAACAATAACGTGCTTCTTTTACAAAGCATCTATAACATTTTATCACAAGTATTTGTCATCATACTGGAGCCTATAGTAGATAGTGGCTCCTTGAGTTGGAAGTGCATTTTATTCATCTCACCCAGCACCTGACTCATAAGTGGTGTTCAGCAAAGAATTGTTGAATGGGACAACACCTAGAAATCTATCACCGGATGGGCTTTTTACCTAAAATTGTGAATAATAATATCAACTACATTGCTTCCAGAGAGAAGGTCAAAGGCATGTACACCAATTACTTAGTGATATGATTTGATCTAGTGTCACTGAATGTCATATTGCAATGATGTACACAACATCTCTCTAATTTTAACCAGTTTATGGCCGGTTAAATTGACTGGGGCATCCTGCTCAGGATGGGAAATTTGCAGATGTGAACGCTCTGTGAATTCCTTAGTGTTAATTTGTCTAATGGACATAAACTGTTCTCCAAACGGATGACAAATAAAAGTACAGCTACTAGAGAAATTTGACAACTAGATGGTATTTAGTGGGGATAGTTCCACTCTCTAGGGGACATCATGGAATTGTGTGGGGGAATCTTTGGCATTAGAGTGTTGGGGTGGAGGTGGATGTGCTACTGGCATTCACTGAGGGGGACTCAGTTGTAACAAACACCCTACAATGCATGAAGCAGCCCGCACAACAAAGACTTGATAGATGTATATCGGCATGACTTTGGAATGTCCACCATTCTTAATGGTGAAGAAACATAATCCCATTTTACCTATATTTTTGCACTGCCCTACTGTACACTGACTTCTTCAGATATACAGTCACTGTGCAAATCAAAGGATGATCAAACTTTGCTGGGAAAAATCACATTAACGGCATCAGTGCGACTGTGTTGATTTGAGTTGCCAGTGTGACCAACTGCATCCGTCTGGATTTGAAGCTGTCACATCGTGGTGGTTTTGAATAAAGCGTTAGCATCTGAGTCTTTTTTAAGTCTGCCCAAGCCTTTACATTTAGAAACAAGTTGCTTTCCTTTCTTTCTTCTTTCTATATATCATTGGGGCATTTTATTGATTTTTTTTTAAATTGTGTGTGTAGTGAGTTATTTATAAATCTCATTTTACAAGTGATAAAGTCACAAAATATTTATTCTAAGGAGAGCTCATTTTGGGTTCCAATGGGGCTGAGAATCACTGCCTTTGAAGTTTGGACGTATGCTCTTAAAATCTCCAGTGAATTTTGTGCACAGAACCATCAAAATCTCAAAGCAGTTTGAATCTGTTTGTTTATGCATATCAACTCCAGTACAGACTAGCTGCAGGACGAGTGCCTCAGTTTTCAAATCTGTAAAATAGAAATTATAATACTTTTCTGTTTGGGTTGTTCAGAGCATAAAATAAGTTAGTACATATTTATAGTTAGTGCTTGGCTCATAATAAGAGCTTAAATAAGGTTACCTTAAAACCATTAAAAGGAGCAATATACAGCAAACATAAAACCAGTCGAATGGTACAGGAGTGTGCCCAAGAGCATATGTATAAGTCTTTATCCTTTTACACGTAGCTGTTTCTTTCTTTAATTATTTTGAATAATTTGGGATATCTGGAAGTCAGACCACTTTTAGATATAGGAAAAACCAGGAGCCTAGAAGAGCCCTTCTGCCTTTAGACTGAGCAAAGGCGTAATG
Organism: Cacajao melanocephalus; assembly: GCA_963573385.1. Classification (NCBI taxonomy): domain Eukaryota; kingdom Metazoa; phylum Chordata; class Mammalia; order Primates; family Pitheciidae; genus Cacajao; species Cacajao melanocephalus. The sequence continues at coordinate 25,735 of CAUYLG010016522.1, forward strand.
TCTTTGAATTTGTTTCCTTAACTAGAAAACGAAGAGACAAAGCCAAACAACTTTCTTAGGACAGAATTCTACCTCTAACTAGTTGTTTTTGAAAATTGAGAGTGATATATGATAGTATGAATTCCTGTAAATCTGGACTTTGAAACCACACCTGCAAGGGCCAAGTAGGTAACATAGCAGAAATAGGTGGGCCAAGTGGGAAGACCAGGCAGGAGGCTGGCAAATGGCAGGTGTCCTGTCTGAAGAAGAGTGACCTGACCCCAAGGCAGTGCAGGACCCGTGGTGCCACATCCTGTATGTCATCAGAAGCCAAAAATCCAGATTCTTATGAGAAATGTCCCAATGACGAATTCTCTACAGGCCAAATAACACATCAGAGGGCTGCAGACTGAGACCTCTATAAAAATTCACTTCCTTTGCTGCTTTCACGAGCCCTGATACAGAATTTTTAAAATTTTAAAATCTGAAGTATGTGTTAAAGACATTTCCTTTTATTCAGTAGCAAAAACATCACTAAAGAGATAAAATGAAGCATTTTAAAATTTCAATAGAGTTCATGGAAACATATTTTATTTATTCTAACCCAATAAGATATATGCCCAAATATATAGTCATCAGACATAAAATTCAGTGGCACTGGAGATATATAATATTAGATGATTATAGCAATAGCTAGACTTTGAACCCCACAGTTATTATTAACATAAAAATTACAGTAAGACTACTAAATAATTAGTACAGTCAATGTGGTAAATACATTAAATTAAAATATTTACATTTGTACATAGCTCATTTTACAAACAAATTTTTTTTTTGAGACGGAGTTTCACTCTTGTTGCCCAGGCTGGAGTGCAATGGCGCAATCTTGGCTCACCACAACCTCGACCTCCCACGTTCAAGCGATTCTCCTGCCTCAGCCTCCCAAGTAGCTGGGATTATGGGCATGCACCACCACACCCAGCTAATTTTGTATTTTTAGTAGAGACAGGGTTTCACCATGTTGGTCAAGCTGGTCTCGAACCCCCGAACTTAGGTGATCCGCTCGCCTCAGTCTCCCAAAGTGCTAGGATTATAGTCGGGAGCCACTACGCCCAGCCACAAATAAATGTTTTAAGCCCCAACTGTCCAACTTTCACTGAAACATTAAATGTTGCTAAACAAAAAGTCTGCAATAAATACTCCCTTCAGTGAGTGGGGAAAATGATTTTACATAGAATCTGTGTTAGAATGAATGTCTGAGTATATATTCAAAACTTTAAACTTGTTGTTATTGAAACCTTGTATTTTGGGAAAAAACTCATATTTTAAACAAAATTTAGTTATTTATTTAAAAAGTAAATGTTCTCATATGCTAGTATTATTCATGGTTAGGTTACTCCTGAAATCATAAACAGATTGTTCACTGCCCCCTCAAGTTTACCTAATAGTTAAATTTTTAAGCGAACCTCCGATAATTACAATTAGGCATTTTTCTTTGCTTATTTATGTATATATTTATTCATAACTCAATGAACAACTTATATGAAAAAGAAACACGTAGACCTTTCAAAGCAGTATAGCTGAATGTCCAGTAAAACAAGTTCAGCCAATTTGCAACTTTAAAATCAAACTGCTGCATATTTTGAATAAAAGCAGCATAAATTGAAATGTAGTGATTACGTGTTTGCAAAACCAGAAAACAGTTCTCTAGTTCAGCCATTCTGTGATTTGAGCTAGGAACTTTCAAATTAGAAGGTGTTGTGTTTTCCTAGCGTGCTCCCCCATGACATTGATCAGTTACAAGGGAAATTTTCTCAGAATTGCATGTAGCAATGGCAGTAGGGCTCCACCTATCTGCCATTTGACTGAGTTGTGGATTCATGGCCTGGGCACATCAACTGGAACTGAAGTCTGGACAGCTCTTCCCAGGCAGCGGGGGCTCCTGCTGGAGGGGGTAAGCGAAATACTGGGGTGACACCAGGAAACCGGATGGCTGAGCCAGGTGGATTGAGTGGTTCGTGGTATATGGTGGGGGCGATGAGGGCACCAGGCAGCCTGGCTCAGCCCTGGCAAAGGAGAACCTGCGGATGGAGCCGCCTGTGGAGCTGGAGCTCGTGGCAGTGCTGGACTGCCGGGAGGGTGCCCTGGGGCTGGTGGAGGTCAGGATCATGGGCAGGGTCTCTGTCTGATAGCTTCGGAGCGAGAAGCGGATTGGCTGCTGTGAGGGCTCCTTGGGTCTCAAACAGGTGCAACAATAAATAGCCACTACAGAGCCCAGGATGATGAACGCAATGAAGATGGAGCCGACAATGAGAAAGGGTACGTAGACAGGCTCTAAAAGGCAAAAACAGACATAAACAGACGCTCAGATGAGGATCTCCCAAACTCTGAGCTCTGCTTGGGCAGCTGAGGGTTGAGAGGTGGGAGACTCAGTATTATCACTGTTGTCAGCTCAACTTTTCAGAGCTTGTTAATGGTAACCTCCAAAATGCAATGCAAACTGTGATGATGGAATATTCTTGCTACTCCTAGCAGGGAGGAAGCAAACTTATACCATAACCTCTGTTAGCAATTAACCATCATATTGCACATCTGGAAGTCAGAAAAAAACAGAATCTGTTCTCCTGTTCAGGCACTGGAGGGAAAGGGTGAGTTTTAGGGGTTACAATAATTCTGGGTTTAAATGCAGATTTTAGTGGTTTGATCACAGTGGGGCAGTTAGAGATTTGACCCCTCCCTTAGGCTGGCAATCCGTCTCCCATCCAAGAATATCCATTCTAAGCAAAGAGAGCCAGGCCTGTTAAATGAGACCCCCCTCCACATACAGACCCATGATTTTATGAGACTCCAGAAAGAACAGTATGAAGAAATTCATAGAGGGCCCCAAACTACTGTGTCTCCTACCATACCACAAATTGCCAGCTCTGGCTGCTTCTTTCCAGAAAAGATTTGGAATACCCACTCCAGTTGCCATGCCTCTGAATTCCCATTCAAGTCTGGGAAGTCAGACTGAAATTTAAATATCGATCGTGATGCAATTCTTGGTGTCCACAGCCCAGACTTTCTATAAAAGCATCCCTCAAACAGAGCAAACTCCAATTTCCTTCCCTCTCTACAAGGCAGTCATAGAATTCCCCAGCCCAGAGGCATCCCCTTGGGCAATTCTCCAGGTATTTCCACTAATAGAGCGGCGATGAGGCAGCCTGCAGCTTACAGGCAGAAGAAAGAAAACCAGCATTGACTAAGGCCCTACTGTGTGCCTGGCTCTTTCTTATTCATTATCTGATTAAAGTCTCACGGAGACCCTGTGAGATGGGCATGATAAGCTCCATTTTCCACATGTGGAAATACATCAGAGAAGTGTGTGCATTTCCACAGACATGGCCAGTGAGGGACAGTTAACTATCAACTATTTGTGGGCTCCTAGGCTTAAGCTCATCTGTGTCCTTCCCATTCTCCCGTTTACTAGCACCAGTGTGCAAGGCAAGGCAAAGGTGAGTAACTACCAATAACTAAGCCCTGAGCTCCAGCATTCATACACTCTCACTTACCTCCTTTGAGAGCAATATGCCCACTTTAGAACTGAGAAGAGGTCCAGAGCAGTTAAGTCACTGGCCCAAGTTACACCACCGGTAAGTGACAGAGCCAAGGTCCATCAGGGTTTGCCTGATCCCAGACTCAGTGGGTGTGGAGACTGCCTGTCTCCTCGGCTGCCCTCTGGCATCAGACCCCAGTAGGGAGCCCAGAGGGAGCCCCTGCTGCAGACTGGGCAATTGCCCTTACTCCCAGCAGGCAGTCGCGGGGAAGAGTCTGTGTTTTTCTAACAGGCCAGGATGGCCTAGGTTTCCCTACTTTCAAATGAGCATCTTCTCTCCAGAAACTACTTCCCGAATCCTCTAGATTGGAAATGTTGACCCCCAGTATTCACCCTCTAGTGGAGCACTAACGAAGGGCAGACTCTCCTGTCCTTTGGGTCATCAGCTTGCAGGGAGGGGTCGTTGGGGCACCCTTAATGATCTCTCCAGCTTCTCCTCCCTTTCCCAGCAACCTTCTTGTGCCGGCTCCAGACCTCGGCTCTGGAGTCCTCGGGTGTCACCCGCTCTCAGCTCCGCCTGCTTCTCCGGTTTCCTCGGCCATAAAACCCTCGCCTCAAGCTCTAAAGGGTTTCCCTGATGTTCCGATTCAGGTGGAGAACTTTTTTTCAAGGTGTAAATTTCCTCTGCTGGGATCGTGATTTATTCCGCTCTGAAGTGAGCGGAAATTTGACCCGTGTTTTCCGACGTGAGAATAGGGGGCGGGGAAGCCCCTTCGACCCTTGTTTCTAAATCTCCACCCCGAAGACCTGGGCATTTCTGAAAGGCGTGACAATAGGGGGTGGACCGGAGAGGGTAATTCGATGCAGAGAATTGAAAGGAAGTCTGCAGAACGGGGTAGTGGCTTAGAAACGCTATCATAAAACAAACAAACAAAAAAGTGACTAGTGTTTCTTAGCCCTTAAGGGCTGCCGATGAGCGCGCAACAACAGTCGCGTTTCCCTGCCTTCGGCACTTCACTTCCCGAAGCTCCCGAAGTGACGAGGGCGCACAATGAGACACCCTCGCTGCCCCCCAAAACCCGTCTACCCTGACTCTACCCGCACGACCCTTCTCCCGGGAGCTCCAGCTGTCTCTCCCTGGGCCACCAGGCACAAGCCCCGCGCTCCTCACTGTCCCTGGCAAACTTTCTCTGGGGCCGACCCGCAGAGACCGCAAGTGGCGGGAAGCGGGACTGCAAATGAATAGAGGACCAGGAGCTGAAACCCGACCACCCACTGCTCCCTTGATTCTCCCCACTCGGCCGCGTCCCCTTGGCGCACAGACCCAGGAAGGCGCACAGACCCTCCCGCGCACACAGGCAGCTGCCGCCGTTAGGCGGGCGGGGATCTGTCCCATAGGGCTCCGCACTTACGCGCGGTGATGCCTGGGTGCTCCAGCTCGCTGCGGTCGTTGGTGCAGCCGCCCTGCTCCAGCCTGGCGTCGGCCGCGGCGCAACAGTAGCGGAGCGCGCAGGAGCCGCAGCAGATGGTAGCGTCCAGCGTGTCGAAGTCCTCCGGGCACTGGAAGCCCTCGTGGTAGTTGCCCTGCACGTCCACCCAGCCGTGGCAGTACTCTCCGGACTGCTGGGCGCCCACCGGGCCCCAGCGCAGCCAGCAGAGAAGGCAAAGCGCCAGCAGCGCCCCCATCGCCACTGGACGCCCTGGGCTGTAGGGAGCAGGACGCAGATGGAGAGCGAAGGGTTGAGCCCGGGCTCCGGCCGCACCGAGATTCCGCCTCCCCAGGGACTCGTCGCAAGCGACTGGCCCCGGCGGCCGAAGCCAGCCCTGCGTGGGATAGCAGGGGCCGGGGAGGCGACAGGGGCTGCACTACGAGTTCCTCAGGCCGGGAGTCAGCATGGTGCGCCGGGCTAGTTGGCGAGGGCCTGCGGGAGGCGCCAGCCGAGGCTGTTGCTGGGGCTGTCGCTGCCGCCCTTTGCCCGGCTCATAGCGCTCCCCTCACGAGGGGCGCGCCAACCCCCCGGCCACCTCCCTCCCCACTCCTCAAGGGAGTCCTCGCGCCCGGGGCTGCCAACTCCAGCGCCGCACGAGCCCCAACTTGCGGTGATCGCCGGGTCCCGAAAGGAGCCGGAAGAAAAGAATTTGTTCCCCACGTGCGAGTACCCCGGACAGGCAGCTCAGCCCCCGCCCCTATCTGTCACAGGAGCAGGAGTCAGCTCCGCCGCGGCCAAGTACAAACGGCCGCCCGGCTGCTGACAGCTCTGCCCGCAAGGCGTCCTTTAAAAAGGAAGAGGGAGGAGGAGACAACGAGGGTTAAGAAAGAGTCCGCCCTCCCGGGTCGCGCCGCCGGAGCTAATCACAGCGGGTGCGGAGCGGGCCGCGGTCCTCTGCGCTTTCTGGTTCGCGCGCCATCCTCCGCCTCTCCCCGGCCACCCCCGCCCCTGCCGCTCCCCTAGGACTTGACTCTCAACCTGAGGCTATCAGACCCTCCCCCCATCCGCACACCACAACTCTCTCACGGCGGGGAAAACTCTGCAGAGTGACGGTGAGGGCTGCCAGATTCCAGCGTTTATCCACGAGCGTGGGCGCGCGAGTGGAGACGCTGGATTTACTTTTCAACGGATTTAATGCGCGAACGCGGTGCAGTCACTGAAGTTAGTCGAATCATCTGTGCCCTGTTGCACAGACTCAGACTCGTTCCTGGGACACCGCTTCTAAAGGTTCAAGACCGAGAACATGGTTTTTAGGTGTCGCCAACGTGTGCGCTGAGCTTTACACCTACGTTTCCACTTTTTCTGGGAGGAACGGCACATTTTCACAAGCACACACACTCGCAATCTCTCCTCTGAGTGAAGGATCGCCGGTTACCTCTGCCAGCCAAGGCCAGCTCGCAAAACGTCAAAGAGCACGACTTCTCCGTTCACGCTCGCAAAGGAAATAAGAGCAAAATTAATGATAATTGAGCAGAACTGAACTTCTGTTTAGGGAAATAAACACATTTATTTAAATGATGTGTCCCCTGTGGGCTATTTTCAGGGGCACTGCTCCGTTAGCGGCGTAAGTGCCTTATGAAACTGGTGTTATATGAAACCTGGGCCAAACGCAAGCATTAATTTTGACTGCATCCTGAACTTCCAGTCACCGTCTATTGGTATGTGTGAATATGTTCGGCGTATCTCGGCTTATTTGTCAAACACGCTGCATACCCATGTCCCTGAGTTAGATGTCGGCAAGTTGAGTGAAGCAAAAAGAACAAAGTGTTCTCAGCTCCAGCTGTACAAGGTGCGCGGTCAAATGTATTGATCACGCTCGCAGCCTCCTGATGGTCCAAGTCCACTCCGGAGAAACTTTTTTTAAATCTCGTATTAAAACGGTTTCTCCTTTTTGAAATCTAAGTTAAACTATACTTCAAGTAAATCATTACTTCTGATTTCTAATTTTAAGCACTGGGATTAGCATTTAGTTATGAGGCTGTTGTAAATACATGCCCCAGCATTTCACATGTTAAGTGGGACTCTGTAAACATTTAACTTTATTGCTCTCTTAGAAATACATATTTCTTAGGACAATACTAAGCTATGAAGTAAAACCAAATTAAGTTGGAGCTTTCAGTAACAAACACTGAAACAGGTTTTTTTTTCTTGGTTTAGTTAAATAATTTAAACATATGTGAAATTGCTTTGCAGAAATTTCTTAGATATTGGGTTTTTTATTTACAAAAAAAGTTCTTGCCAGGCTTAAACTTTTTTTAAAAACCTGGTTGTTTTTTAGGAGTGTTGTTTCGATCGTATATATATCCTGAGCAATTACAGGAAAATATCACTTAGAACCACAGCAAAAATGAGCTATAATGATTATAATAAGATGATAAAAATTTTGACATGTTTACTGCTAATAACTTTCCCAGAACCACACCTCTCAATATTAGTTTTTGTTAAAATTCAGAGGAATTTAATTACGTCATAAATGCTTTAAGTTCTGCAGCAGCAGCAGCAGCAGCAACCTTTGCTAGTCCCCCAAGGGTCAAGTTTCTCTCATTATCCAGCTGTTCTTTGATAGCATTAATATTTTAAAGAGTGATTTGTTGGCACTTACTTCCCGTTAATTACATTCTGCATGCCACTGTGGGATTCTTTCTCCTTAAGACACCAGCTATAATTAATTCCCTCATCCAAAGCTCCTGTCTACTTGACTTATTTAGAGGACATTTTGCCCAAATTTAGTTGGATGTTATTTACTAGTGGAAAGTAACCAAACCTCCAAATTATTTGATCCTTCATAGATCTGATTTGTGCAAACATTAAACAACTGTGTACCATGCTTCAGATCTAAGTCCTGGTCCTAAGTGCCTTTCTAAAACCATTACAACAATCAGCTCCAAGAGTTTGCTTGGGTGAGGGTTTAGAGCTGGGGGCAGTGATATATCTGGTTTCTTGTCATAAAAGATCTCTGCAAATTTCCATTGTCAAATTTTAACTTCAAAAGTGATGCCCTGAAAATGCTCTTCACCAACAGAAAGAAAATATTCACCTCTTTTTAGATTAATAAACATCCAAAGTTTCTGTTATTCTGTTACCATTTTAATAGTAAAGGAAGATGAAAAAGTTCTCATAGACCCCGTCTGAAAATAAAGTTTCTCAAAAGGCCATGAAATAAAGTCCTCAATATCTGGGGTATTATGAAGACGTTTTAGATATTCTTTATTGTTTCTTGATACCACAAATTCCATATTCTGGTGAGGAACATAATCGTAACAGATCACTTCCCCAGCCTACATTCTCTTGTAGCCCTGCCTCAAGGAAACTGTAGGAAGTGAGTTAAATGACATGATGTCTAGAATATGCTTTAATAAACACCAGCAAGAAAGAAAGAAAGAGAGGAAAGAAAGGGAGAAAGAAAGGGAAAGAAAAGAGGGAGGGTAGGAGGAAAAAGAAAAGATAGGTGAGCAATAGAGATGAGAAGATGGGCTAGGCGGAACTGAAACACAACTGGCCACATGTTGATAACTGTAGCTGGCTAAAGGGAGCTTGTAAGATCGAAACGCAACTCTATTTTTATGTATGAATGTAAATTACAGTAATTTTTTTTTTAATTTGATAGAAATCAGTGGCAGCAGGAAATAAGCATTGGATTTTTTTTTTTTTTTTTTTTTTTTTTTTTTTTTTGAGAAAGGGTCTTACTCTGTCTTCAGGCTGGAGTGCAGTGGTGTGATCTTGGCTTACTACAGCCTCCACCTCTCGGGTTCAAGCAATTCTCCTGTCTCAGCCTCCCGAGTAGCTGGGACTACAGGCACCTGCCACCACACCCAGCTAATTTTTGTATTTTTAGTAGAGGCAGGGTTTCACCATGTTGGCCAGACTGGTCTTGAACTCCTGACCTCAGGTGATCCACTCACATCATGGACCATATTTTTAAACTTTGTGCTGGCCAGACATGGGGCTCATGCCTGTAATTCTGGCACTTTGGGAGGATAAGGAGGGAGGATCGCTTGAGCTCAGGAGTTTGAGGCCAGCCTGGGCAACATGGTGAGACCCTATCTCTACAGATAAAAAAATAATTAGCTGGGTATGTTGGCACATGTCTGTAGGCCCAGCTAGCTACTCAGGCTGAGGTGGGAGGATCGCTTCAGCCAAAGAGATGGAAGCTGCAGTGAGCTGCAGTGGCACCACTGCACTTCAGCTTGAGTGAACAGCAAGGCCTTGTCTCAAAAAAAAAAGGTTCTGTCGACTTCTTGATGACTTCTTCTTCTTCTTCTTCTTCTTCTTCTTCTTCTTCTTCTTCTTCTTTTTATTCCTCTTCTTCTTCTTCTTCTTCCCCTTCTTCTTTTGTGAGAAGGAGTGTCGATCTGTCATCCAGGCTGGAGTGCAGTGGCGTGATCTCAGCTTACTGCAACCTCTGCCTCCCGGGTTAAAGTGATTCTACTGCCTCAGCCGCCTGAGTAGCTGGGATTACAGGCACGAACCACCAGGCCCAGCTAATTTTTTATGTATTTTTAGTAGAGAAGGGGTTTCACCATGTTGGTCACGCTGGTCTCGAACTCCTGACCTTGTGATCTGCCCTCCTCAGCCTTCCAAAATGCTGGAATTACAGGCATGAGCCACTGCGCCCACTGACTTCTCTTTTTTATATTCTTTGGAGCAGAGTAAATGATCTGAGAAAACCAAAAGCAGTAGAGTGAAGGGCCACATGGATCAGAAAGGTTTGGGAACTAAATATACTGAGGGAAAAGGGGGAAGCCTAAAGGAACACAGAAAACAAAACAAAAAAATGACAATGCACTGGACTATGGAAGTCTATTCCAGCTCATTTGCATTGGACTCAGAAACAAAATGAAAAACAAAAAAGTTCCTCAACCTCCCTCAAGTTCGCTAGTTGGGTGACTTGTTATCACTTTCCTTTAATTCAGAAAAAGCACTTTAATTTTCCTTTAGTTACTTTGCCCATGACTTTATGGAATTCTCTTCCTTGGATCACTTGCTGTAAATCTCTGACTCCAGGCCTATCATAATCTGAGTTACTCAAAAGACGTTTTTTCTGAAATTTGCTGTGGTGCCATGTTTACCCTAGAGAACAGCAAAGTGCCCAGAAGGACACTTTCAAACCTGGGCAACCTGGCCTCAGGCAAGGCCCCTCCTTCTGCCCTTGGCTTCAGGCAGCCTCAGTTTCTTCATGTACCAAAAGAGGGGATTCAGCTAGAACCCTTAGAGCAGTGTTTCTTAAACGGCCATGAAGTACCTGACAATCTTGTTAAAATGCCCAACTGGACGGGTGCGGTGGCTCACGCCTGTAATCCCTACACTTTTGGAGGCCGAGGCAGGTGGATCACTTGAGGTCAGGAGTTTGAGACCAGCCCGATCAATGTGGTGAGACCTCCTCATCTCTACTAAAAATACAGAAATTAGCCGGGCGTGGTGGCGCGAACCTGGAATCCCAGCTACTCGGGAGGCTGAGGCAGAATTGCTTGTACCCGGGAGGCGGAGGTTGCAGTAAGCTGAGATTGCGCCACTGCACTGCAGCCTGGGTGACAGAGTGAGACTCGATCTCAAAAAAAATAAAAATGAAAAAATAATCTGACTTGACTCACAAAGTCTGCAGTGGGGACTGTGATTCTGCATTTCTAATGAGTTTCCAGGTGATGCCAAGTGGCTGCTTTGAGGACCGAACTCTGAGGCCCTCTGGCCTTCCTCTGCCCTTGTCCACAGCCACAGGGGGAGTGAATAGAGCTGGAGGGCCCTGCCCACCCAAAGCCCATTCCTTCTCATTTTGTACCACTCTCCGTATCCTGGATCCCAGCACTCCCTACTCAAAGAGGCCAAAAGTTGCTTCTAGGCTACACAGAAGCCTCTTCCTGATTTTAAGAGATTCTAGCAGGAGGTGTTTCAAAATTTGTACACATAGGCTGGGATGCCCAGACACGTATATGGGAGGCCCCTTGCAGTGCAAGATGAAGTCAGGTATGGGAATAAAGAGGAAGTCAGGGAAACACTCAGGCTGGTGGCTTTCATGCTTTTTCCCTACCCCTGGCTTGAAAATGTGAGAGCAGGCCTGCTGTCCAGTATATCACAGAGACTATGTAAGTGATCATAGAGGGAATAAGGGATTGATTGAATAAATAACAAAAGGAACATTTTTCCTTAGCAATTCCATAGTATTAAACCACACACATTATAATTTTGTGTTAAGGCATCTGTCTTCCCCATTAGTCTGACCTCCTTTTTCTTTATTGTATCCTAGGATATAGCACATAGTGGGTGCTTAGTAAATATTGAATACGTAACTGACTGCAAACAATGCATGGCTATTTGAGAACTTGTTGCAACTGAGCAACATCTGTTTCACAACTATACAGAACTGTAGCAGAGGAGAGCAGGATGAATTCCCGGGCAGCAGGTATTACAGAGTCACCTCCTGGTGATTCAGTTGTAACTGTAGTGCGTCAAGAACTGTCCAGTGTGTCAGCACTGCCAGAATAGGGCAGTCACCAGCCCATCCCCCATGGAGACAGTGGTGACACTTGTCATAGAGAATAGAGTTATGACGCAGTGGAAATTGGCCAGCACAGGAGAGTGTGCCTCTTACTAATCACATGACCTTGACCAAGGTCATTTCACGGTACTGAACTTCAGCTTTTGTGTCTCTAAAATGAGGGGTGTGGGAAGGAGTCATCCTCACCTTGAAGGACTCTTGTGGGGATTCAAAATAAAATATATAGCAAGAATGCAAAATAAAACATGGAGTGTGGCACAGAGTTGGCACTTAATAACCAGTAGATATTATTATTATAACCTACCACCAGCTGACTTGAATCTGTAGTTGAATAATCATGGCAAGTTTCCTGCTAACCAGAGTAGGCCTGTTCCCCGATTAATTTGAATAGATTATTTACAGTTCCCCTTCATTTATTCCCTTAGTCATTAAATATGCCCATTCATAACCACTGGCAACTGAATGCTGATTATTCATTTTTACAGTTGTTCTCCTGAGACATGCCCAAGGCTAGAAGAAGAGGAGGATAAGAGTGGGTGTCAGATGATCACAGTGTAAGGACAAGCCTCACTGGACAGACCTTATTTCAGCTGGATTTCTACAAGGTGTAGCCCCAAGCACAGGTGGGTATTTAATAAGTATCCGATTAGTCTGCGATTCCATATTATGTCAGTAGAGATGTAATTTATTAACATGGGCTCCTGGCGTCCTTCCAGTGCATGTATAATAGAATGACATTTTTCATGCAGAAATATAAATTAAATTAATTGGCATCCATACTTAATTGAAACTTCCTTGACAGTAGATGGATTCTCCCCTGACACCACCCCTTTCTTGGCACGGGGCATTTCCTTCTGAGTGCCTGGAGACTGAGGAGAGGCCAGCCCCTCTTCCTGCAGCTCCACGGGGAGCTGGCTTTCAGCAGGGTTTAGAGCAGCACGAAAAGTGAACTGACCCTGGAAAAATGGTGAGTTGCTGCTCAGCGGCCATGTGTTCTTCTGGTGGGGGAAAGATTTTATGGAGGAGAAAGAAAACACAGAGGGTGCTTGTCTTGTTTCTGTCTTCTTACTTTCCTTTTCACCTTTACCAGCCATCACATAATGTTTGGAGAATTTTTAAGTCACCTTGAAAGTTTGTAAATCATGTGAAATGATTTACACTTTTTGCAGCTTTTTTTTTAAAGCTGTTAGGTAATGGCTTGCAAAAGGTATCTTTTATTTTAATTTTTCTCCTTCTCAAGTAGTCTGGGTTTGGTTAGCTCTGTTGGTAACTTAAAGGGCCAATAAGGCAAAGGTCTTGATTTCTGTTTCCCTGGGTCAACTATGTTTCCTCTGTATCAGGAGTACAGAATGCACACTTGACCCTGGCTTGCAAACACCTGCTGTGAGTTATTCAAGGACATCAGCCAGAAAAGTTGGATGTAAAAGATACAATCAAATATGCAATGTGGCAAATGAAGTCAGCATGATACCCTCCCACAGTAAATGGGTCAGTAGTGCTCTCTTCATAAATGACGCTACAAAACGCTGAATACCCAGCATGCTCTTCATCTTATCATCAGAATTGTACTTTGAGGATTCTTTCTGCTTCGTATGTTTCACCTTCTGATTTTGTTCAACCACTCATTCTGTAATCACCCTCATTGTGTGTGTGTTTTTTTTGTTGTTGTTAGATGAAATCTTGCTCTGTCACCCAGGCTGGAGTGCAGTGGCACGATCTCGGTTCACTGCAACCTCCGCCTCCCAGGCTCAAGCAATTCTCCTGCGTCAGCCTCCCAAGTAGCTGGTATTAAGGCATGTGCCACCACACCCGGCTAATTTTTTGTGTTTTTAGTAGAGACAGGATTTCAACATGTTAGCCAGGATGGTATTGATCTCCTGATCTCGTGATCCACCTACCTCAGCCTCCCAGAGTGCTGGGATTACAGGTGTGAGCCACCGCACCCAGCCTGTACTTCTTTAATGTACTTTTTGTCATCAAAGACAAAAAGAAAACTTATTCTTAGCATCTTTCTTGGCTTCTCTACTTGAATTGGAATTGAACTATCTACCATAGTTGTAGCTGTCTGCAATGCTATTCCAGTTCAGCATGTCAAAGACTGAGACTCAGTAACTCTTTAGTTTATGTGCTACACCCTTCCCCTGGTCCTAAAAAGGGTCTCACTCTGTTACCCAGGCTGGAGAGCTTTAATAAATGGCTGCTGATTAAATAATCAATTTAATGGGACATAAATGACATTTTTTCGAATGTAGAGAAGACTAGAAAATAGAGCGTACATCACACAACAATTAAAGGTATATTTAATTTCATGATGTTTTATTTCAGGCATATGTGTAAGAACATATGTCCTTGGTAGTGATATAAAACGTTTTACTGAGGGACATGATCAAAACATTTGAAAGTCACTGCTTAGAACAAAACCGCATGACAGATTTGAATAGAGTAGAAGCATCAAAAAATTTAACATATTACTATTCATAGGTTCTTTAAAAAAATTTTTTTTCCCACTACTGATTTGTCCCTTTTTGCAAGGCATTTGAGTATATGAGAGATGGTTGGGACACATGGTTGGAATTAAAGTAGTTAATTAAAAGTGGATCAGACTCTTCTAGTTTAAGACTGCTTCTCTGGATTATTTATTCAGTTAGTTTGAAGCTCATCTCTTTATGAGGACTGCTTTGCCCCCTGATCTTCACCTCTGAATATAAGGGATAGGGGAGAGAAATAGCTTACCTCACCCTGAGAGGGCAAGGGAGTCTGACTGCCCCTGCTCTTCTCTGGATCTCACTGTTGCCTGTGCAGGAACTGGTTTCCGGGAGGAGTCCACTGAAGAAGTCTGTGGCTGGCAAGCACTTGGTTTATTCTCTAGGCTTGGAAAGGGCCGATGACCCTCCTTTCCCAGCCTGCCCCCACTCTGGCTCTCACTGGTGCTGTGAATATCACTATCCTCCCTGCACCCCTGTCTATCTGGTCAATGACCACAAGGTAAATCGCCCTCACCATGTGATATGGTTTGGCTGTGTCCCCACCCAAATCTCATCTTGAATTATAACTCTTACAATTCCCACGTGTTGTGGGAGGGACCCGGTGGGAGGTAATTGAATCATGGGGGTGGGTCTTTCCTATGCTATTCTCGTGATAGTGAATGAGTCTCACCAGATCTGATGGTTTTATAAAGGGGAATTCCCCTGCACAAGTTTTCTTCTCTTGTCTGCTGCCAAGTGAGACTACCTTTCACCTTCTGCCATGATTGTAAGGCTTCCCCAGCCACGTGGAACTGTAAGTCCATCAAACCTATTTTTCTTCCCGTTCTTGGGTTTGTCTATATCAACAGCATGAAAATGTGCTAATACACCATGACGGAGCCACCAGCCAGCACCATCAGCTATCTTCTGTGCTTCCCCATACAGCTTAAGGAACCCTTCACATCCCTCAACAATCCACACAAACCTAGACAGGTTCCAAAGTGGTAGCTCAATCTCTTTTATTTATTTATTTATTTTTCAGATGGAGTGTTGCTGTCGCCCAGGCTGGAGTGCAGTGGTGCAATCTCGGCTTACTGCAACCTCCTCCTCCAGGGTTCAAGTAATTCTCCTGCCTCAGCCTCCCGAGTAGCTGGGACTACAGGTGTGTGTCACACGCCCAGCTAATTTTTATATTTTTAGTAGAGACAAGGTTTTACCATGTTGGCCAGGATGGTCTCCGTCTCTTGACCTAGTGATCCACCCACCTCAGCCTCCCAAAGTGCTGGGATTACAGGCATGAGCTGACACCCCTCAACCCCTGCAAAAGCCCAAATAGAGAAAGAGGCAAACTGCACTCTGCTTTTAATTTTACCATGAAGTATCTGCCACCCTCCCATCTCACATGGACTTGGAAAGAAGTAACCAGAATACACTTGGCTCACCAATTCCTTCTTAACCTTGTACCCCTTCTTTTACCACACACTGCACTAGGGCCAGCAGGGACAGGCTTTCCCTTTTCTTCCCATGGGTCAGGGACTTCCGTGACATCATTTACTGAGTTCTTATGATTTTTTTTTTGACATGGTGTTTCTGTATCTCAAGCTGGAGTACAGTGGCACAGTCTCAGCTCACCGCAACCTCCGCCTCCAGGGTTCAAGTGATTCTTCTGTCTTAGCCTCTCGAGTAGCAAGGACTACAGGCCTGCGCCACCACACCCAGTTAATATTTTGTATTTTAGTAGAGATGGAGTTTCACCATGTTGGCCAGGATGGTCTCAATCTCCTGACCTCGTGATCCACTCACTTTGGCCTCCCAAAGTGCTGGGATTCCAGGCGTGAGCCACTGTGCCCAGCAAGAATGAATTGTTTAATATTAAAAACATTATATCCCAAATGTAAAATTCAACAGAAGATGTGGAAAATTGTCTCAGAGTATATTGGGTTGGTACAAAAGTAATTGGGGCTTTTGCCATTCTAATGACAAAAACCATGATTACTTTTGTACTAACCTCATAGAACATAAAGACATGGACTATTGAGAGAACTGTAAGAGAGAACAGGGAAGAAAATTAGAAACTCTTCGGAGGCCGAGATAGGACAATCGCTTGAACCTAAAAAGTGGAGGTTGCAGTGAGTCGAGACCATGCCATTGCACTCCAGCCTAGGCAACAAGAGCGAAACTGTTTCAAAAAAACAAAAGAAAAGAAAATTAGAAACTCAATTCCAGGGCTTTAATATTCTTTTTGTAGGAATTCCAGAAAGAGAACTGAAAAAAAAATGATAATAATGAAGAAACAAATGGAGGAGAAGTTAAGAGAAGTTAAATGTAAGGAAAAACTTCAGAATTTAGTGAAGTGAGTATTTTCCAAAGCTGAATAACATAAATCTCTGAATTTATAGGTGCCCAGAATAATATGTGAAAGAGACTCATATCATTGTGAAAGTTCAGAACACCAAGAAGGTTAGAAGATCCTAAAAGCTTCCAAAGAGAAAAAAGCAAGTCATTTTAAGGGGTCAGGAACCAGAATGGGATTGCATCTCTAAACAATACTTACCGGAAACTAGATAGTAGTAGATAAATGCCTTCAAAGTTCATTTGGGAAAATTATTTTCAACCTAGAATTCTATACCCAGACAAACTGTCAAGGTAGATGAAAGGTATTTATTATAGACATGCACCCTCCCACCCCACCTCTGTGAAGCTACTGGATGATGAATTCCAGTAAAACGATGAAGTCAGTCAATAAATAGAACTGAGAATATTTGAAATGTTTTAGTGATCGGAAAAAATATCACTAGGTGTTTGACAGATCTTTGAAGTATTTAAGGGAAATTAGTAATAGGTATATAGAAGACTATGGGACAGGAGCAGTGGCTCACGCCTATAATCCCAGCACTTTGGGAGTCCAAGGTAGGTGGATCACGAAGTCAGGAGTTCAAGACCAGCCTGGCCAATATGGTGAAACCCTGTCTCTATGAAAAATATAAAAAAATTAGATGGGCATGGTGGCGCACACCTGTAGTCCCAGATGCTCGGGAGGCTGAGGCAGGGGGATCGCCTGAACCCAGGAGGCCGAGGTTGCAGTGAGCCAAGATCACGCCACTGCACTCCAGGCTGGGTGACAGAGTGAGACTCCGTCTCAAAAAAATAAATAAACAGATTAATTAAATGAAAACAAGACAATATCTTTAGGATAAACGAAATTGTATAACAAAGGAAACATTAAGAATATATTATTGGCTAAGCAGTGAACAATATTTATATCATCCTAATAAACACTATTGATTTATCCTCCAAATTGTGATTTTATTGTTTTGGGGGGTTATGGATGTGATAGTATAATACTGCTGTCATAAGTTAATAGATAATGGATAAAGCTAATGAATTCAGAAACAGCAAGATGATGTTATTAGCTAAAAATCTGAAGGAGGCTGTCTCTGGGGAAACAGACAAGGGAATGGGATTGCTGTTTTTTATTACCAGATTTTTACAAGACTATTTTTAGCCTTTTTACAAGACTTTAAGTACTGTTTGAGTTTTAACCATGTTATGTATATTACTTTGATTAAAAAGAAAAATTAATTTTAAAGAATGAACATACTAATACTATTAGTTTTCTCCTTCTGGAGAAAAATGTTTAACAGTTAGGTTTAGACTTGTTAATTATAAAAATATAGTAAAGTCTTACTGTAATGAGATTTTCTAGAAAGCGGATTTACTCTAAGGCAGTTCAGATTCGGTCCCCAGCTGAGAATTATAGCCTGGAAATACCAAGAGGACTAACAGAAAAATCAGTGTCCTTTGAAGGATAGTCATATGTGCAGCCTGTGCACAAAATCTGGGGTCTGAATTAGGCCCTCATTCAAGATGTGGGGGTGTGGAGTTTGTGTTTTGCTGAAGCTGTGGTTACAAACCTTTGCTTTAGGATTAAAGGTAGGGCTCTCCTATGACATTTGAACCTTAGTCGCTACTCATACTCACAGCTAGTGTTTCTTCATAAAATAGAGTTCCTTGTCCCTTGGAAAACCTCCAGACTGTGCTTTCTGGAATCATTTTCACATAGCATGTTTGTTACTTTGAGCCCTTGACTGAGTCTCAGAAAGATGTAGGCAGGAACACAGACCTGATGCAGGAGCAGTCTTCTTTTGGAAATAACAGTAGCTGCTGTTTGTAGAGCACCTTCTGTGCTTTGGGCAGTCTCCGTACATTACTCTCGATCTTCATCATCCCTCTGTGAGATAACTGCTCTTGTGACCACCTCTCGTGTTTTCAGATGAGGAAATTGAGGCTCTAAGAGGTGAAGTCCTTGCTCATGGCACCACAGTGAGTGGCAGATCTGAGACTCAGCACTAGCCTTTTTGACACGTAACTCGTGACCAGCAAGTAGTCCTACCCGATTGAAAAATTGTGAGACTTAAAGGGACATATATGTCCCTATACAGTGGCAAAAATTGACATGATGGAAATGACCTTTTAAGCTATCTTACCCTTTAGTTGGACAAACACTGAACCTACAGAGCTGGAGGACCTGGCAGGCTCACTGGACAATGTTTGCTGAATCAGAGAAGTGGGCTTTGTGGTATTTGCATGTGAAATAGTATGTACATCCCTCAAGGTCTTTGCTGTTCCCCCTAAAGCTACTGGCTGGGCTAGAAACACTGAAGGGGTCAGCCAGACCTGGGGTCATCTGCTCCTGGGGTCCCAAGCCAGGCCTCCTGTCAGGTTCATCTGTCTCTGTTCCACCTGCACTCACACCCAGTCTTGCTGCTGGGAGGTGGAGTGTCCACATCCTGAATCCTGCCTTCTTCTCTTGACTCACTTCTGTGGTGGGTACCTGCCCAACTTTTTCTTAATAGGACTAAATTCCAAATCAGTCTCTCTCCTCTAATCATCCAAGAAGAGTCCTCTTTTGGTAACTTATTCTAGAGTTGCGCATGTCTTAAATTCAGAAATTGTTTTCAAATGAATTAAATTTTAGAAATATCCATTCCTGTTTGTTCTATTCCCGGTGAAAACAAGAAGCAACTCTTCCCTCTTCCAAAACAGTGAATTTCTTTTCTTTTTTCCTTTTCTTTCTTTTCCTTCTTTTTTTTTTTTTTTTTTTTTTTTGGAAAGGAGTCTTTGGCTGTTGCCCAGGCTGGAGTGCAGTGGTGCAATCTCGGCTCACTGCAACCTCCACCTCCGGGTTCAGGCGATTCTCCTGCCTCAGCCTCCCGAGTAGCTGGGATTGCAGGTGTGCACCACCACGCCTTGCTAATTTTTGTATTTTTAATAGACACGGATTTCTCCACATTGGCCAGGCTGGTCTTGAACTCCTGACCTCTGGTGATCCGCCCACCTCAGCCCCCCAAAGTGCTTCAATTACAGACATGAGGCACAGCATCCGGCTCCAAAACAGTGGATTTCTATCTTACATATGCATACAGATCACCTGGGAGCTTCAGATCCACCCCATTGCACATATTCTGATTCTAGAATAGAGACTAAGACTCTGCATTTTAAGCAAACCCCACATTATTCAAAATAGATTGTCCATGGATTATACTTTTAGAAACACTGCTCAGATCCCATGCATTAATATAATTGGAGAGTTTATCCTTTCCTTCTTAATATTCTTAATATATTTAAAAATATTCTTAAATAGCTCTAATTCCCTGAATTATTTTCTCCTAAGACATGTTTTCCTAACAGTTAATGAAATTTATTTCATCTTCTGGTCTTACTCATAATATCCACCTTTCATTTAAATTGGAAATTTTCTGCCATTTTAGAAAGTTCAAGGCCTTCCTACCTTACTACCTCCTGGCTGTGCAAACTTGGACAGGATACTTCCCCCTGTCCCTCCAGTCAGTTTTCTTACCTGTGCAATGGAATTAAACTATACAAAATCATTAGATTGCTGTGAGGTTTAAGAGTGCCTGGCACATATTACATGCTCATTGAAAGTGCATTGCTTCCCAAACTAATGCAACATAGCAAACAAGTTAGTTCACAGTCTTTACTTTTCCTTTTCTTTCTTTTTAAAAAATCTTTTTAGCTAATGGCTTTTAGGTCTTAGGCTGATTAGAAGGAATCCTTCTTGGGCTGTTCTTCTGTTAAGAAGATTGAAGCTCAAAAGAAAAAAAAAAAGAAGATTGGAGTTCTCCTTCATTTGCTTGTAACAGAATGCTCTTCCTGTCTTGCAAGTGAGTTTCAAAAGCGTCAAAAGCTGGATCTGGAAAGAATAGTCCAGGTTTGATATGGTAGTGTAGGGTTTGGCAGGTTTTTTTTTTTTTTTTGAGACAAAGTCTCAAAACTCTGTCACCCAGGCTAGAGTGCAGTGGCTCACTGCAACCTCCGCCTCCCAGGTTCAAGTGATTCTCGTGCCTCAACCTTCCAAGTAGCTGGGATTACAGGTGCCTGCTACCACGCCTGGCTAATTTTTGTATTTTTAGTAGAGACGGGGTTTCACCATGTTGGCCAGGCTGGTCTGCAACGCGTGACCTCAGGTGACCCACCCACCACACATTCCCAAAGTGCTGGGATTACAGGCGTGAGCCAACATGCCTGTCCAAGTTTTGCAGTTTTTTCATTCATTGCAACTAATTCAGTGTTTTGTTACATCTGTTGATGTATGGTTTTATAACTAAAGTTAAAAAGATTTGGGTATAGTTTATAAGTATTACTCATTTTAAGAGGATTTAAGAGGATAAGATCATTTTGGACTCAAGAGCAGAATATTAGTAATAATAGTTAGCTTTTAAAATAAACTTATATACCGATATAAAGTACAGCACAAGGCAAACAAATCTGGGCCTGTATTAACAGATGGTATTCAAGGATATGGTTAGAATTTCCAAAATGCCTAATAATGTGTAATTCTTGGCATTAAGCTGCCAATTTGAATATAGCCCTTTAATCTGAAATGCTATATAACGACAGACTTTATTATAGTCTGATCCAAGGTCCTTGAGCTTTCCAAAAGGTCCACAAAACAGACAGATATTGCATTTTTTCACCTGTTTGTATTGGTGGCACCCTTTTGAGTGTGATTTTTGGCATAATGTGTAGAGGCTGAGAGATTCAAGGCAACACTAAACACATTTGCATTCACCACATGCAAGCTGTCCAGCAGAATGACAGTGCCTCCCAGAACTTAGAAAGCATGCAGAGTCATTGCACCTATCCCTTGGTGGCCCTGTAGCCCTGCATCTCCAGATGATGAGAGCTGCAAACTTCCCTGATGGTGCCCTCTTGGGTGCTCATGAGGCCTGTTCTGGTACCGTGACTCTAGCAGTAGGTCCATTCAATCTCAGTAAAAATACATGTTTTATGTTGACCAGAATTTGGCGGGACACGTGTGAAAAGTTAATGACATCCTGGCCGAGAACCCCTGTGATATACACTAGTCACATCCAGTCCAATTTGGAGTTTTTTTGTGCTGTTTTTGGCAGACCTAAGTGAAGATCTTAGCCATTCCTGATGTATTGAAGATAGCCGGGTTTTTGTCATTATAGGATAGGCTAGAAAGCAGCCAGGGTCTCATAACCAAGGCTTTCTCTGAAATATATAATGACAATGCTAGTTATTTGACCAAAGATATCCAATTCTTTCATCTGCTTGGAATTTATTCTTGGTGTGAAGGGCAGCGTCATCCACTGGTCAGGAGCCTGATCCCTGGAGCTGGGCAGACCTGGGCTGAGTCCATCTCCCCTGTTTCCAGCTGTGGGCAAGGTGCTTGACTTCAACCGAGCATCTGTGGGTTTTGTTTCGTTTTGTTTTGTTTCTACCTGAAAAATTTCGATAGTCTGTTTTCTCAGTCATTGTGCAGATGTAGTACAGTAATGAAGGTAACATGGCATATGGGAAGAGCTCAATACATGTCAGCTCTTACTCTTCATGGCTAGAACTTGTGGACAGGTCCCTTTGCAGTTTTGTGACCTAACACCATTTATGAAATAAATTCCTTTCCCTCTTACCTGATTTTTATTGAATTATTTGGTGCCATTGGGCTCCTTATTGTTTCCCTCTGACCTAGATTTTCTGGGTCTGTGCCAGTAACACGATTGTGATTGTTGCTACTTTATAATATTGTGTGTGGTCAGTCCAAACAAGAGTTAAAAACATTTGAATGAAATGGATTTTAAACAGTGGTCCCCCTACCCTCCTCACCGTGTCCAAAGGAAGGGGAAAAATTCTCTGTTGAAGTAAATGAATCTGTGAAAAGGCTTAGACCCTGCCTCTGAAAATTCTCATTGTGGGGACTAAGTCCCCTCACTCTGAACTCATACCTGCGTGTTCGCAGCCTGACCTCACATCCTGGTCTGGATGTGCGGCCTGACCGGGTGTTGCGCGTCCGTGTGGTTTTCCTGTGGGTGCCAGCTCTGTTTCTCCCCAGACACCTACTGCCTCAGCCTTAGTCACCGCACGCGCATTGAGTAGAAATGAGACCAATTAGTATTGGTAACTGCAGAGGAATCTGCATTTTCACCAGCGTTCTCCGGGCAGAGGGTTCGCCTGACCCCGGCGCACGGGTAAACTCGCCAGAAGCAGTGCAGGTTGGGGACGCCCCAGGCCGCGGTGGAGTCGCGCGCTGCTTCTAAAGTGGAGGAGAGCAGGCCTGCGCCCTCTCCCTGCCTCCGGGGCTGGGGCTGGGGCTGCGCTTCCAGGTGTAGAAAGACCTCAGCGGGCCGCGCGAGGCCTTCGCCCTGCGAGGATCGCCATTGGCCCGGCTTGGCTTAGGAAAGCGGGGGTGGCTTTGGGCCGGGCTTGGCCTCGGGAACGCCGGGGGCCCCTGGGTGCGGACGCGCGCGGCCAGGAAGGGGTTAAGGCGCAGGCGGCGGCAGGGCGGGGGCGGGCCTGGCGGGCGCCCTCTCCGGGCCCTTTGTTAACAGGCGCGTCCCGGCGAGGCGGAGACGCGGCCGCGGCCGTGGGCGGGCGTGGGCGCGCGGGGCGGCGGTGAGGGCGGCCTGGCGGGGCCGGGGGCGCCCGGGGAGGGGCGCGCGGGCCGAGCCGGGCCTGAGCTGGGCCCGCGGACCGGGCTGGGAGAGGGGCGCCGGCCCCCGACGTCGCTGGCGCGGGAAAATGTTGGAGATCTGCTTGAAGCTGGTGGGCTGCAAATCCAAGAAGGGGCTGTCCTCGTCCTCCAGCTGTTACCTGGAAGGTAAGCCCGGGCCGCGCGGGTTGGGTTGAGTAGCCGCGCGCCCTCCCGCCGCCGCTGAGCCCTTCCTAGGCCTCGCCGCCCGCGTGCTCCCGCCCGCGCCCTCCCCGGGTCTCCCCTTCTCCCCCTCCCGCCTTCTCTCTTCTCTTCTCCTCCTTCTCCTTCTCTTCTTCTCTTCTTCTCTTCTTTTCTTTCTCTCTTTCTCGCGATGGCCCCTAGGCGCCGCCGGCCTATGTGGCCCCCAGCCCCGGCGCCAGCCCCGGGAGAGCCACGCTGGATGGTGACGGCGGCGTCCCGGGGCCCCACACTGTGGGCTCCGCCGAAAAAGTTTGAGAAAGCGAACTCGACAGGCCTTAACGTCCCTGGGATCCCACAACGTGGGACCGTTAATTGGGACTGTGTGTCAAACCGCTCTACCGGTGTTTGTGAAAACATGCCATTTCCGTTAAGCATCGCGTACACAGGGAACACCACTCTACCATTTATGGATACAGAATTTCAAGTGATCTTTCCATCTCCCCCACCCCCATCTTATCTGCAGACCACGAAGAGGTTTTAGGAATTCGCTGTCTTTTCAGCGGAGGGGAGAGAGATCACAGCCAATTTAAGAAGGCATTTCGGTGGAGTCCCCCGGAGTACTGGGGTGTCATGTTCGGTTCCTTCAGTGAAGTTCAGCCCAGGAGGGCTTCACTTTTGTATTCTTTCTGCCTACTCTCCTTCTCTAATTACATCTGTTTTATTTTATTTTTCTTACCTGTTGTTGTCTTTAGTTTTCTAAATAGAAAAAAAAAATAAGTTGAGGATTATAGGTCTTCACTTTCGTAGCTTCTAGGTGGGTATGAAATTGCTCTGATTTGAGACTGGTTCTCCCAGAGCATTGCCTTCAGCAGAAAGGCTATCTGTGCTTCAGAGATGTAGTGGTGCTTCTCTTGTTTTCATGTAAGACTTAATATAAGAGTAGAAATGTGAAGCTGACTTTAGATCAAGTAAGATTTCTGCTAGAATGCCATGTTTTTCTTTTTTAAAAAGCAGGAGAAATAAATAGAGGCCTCATTAATTTTGTAGCCTATCTTTCTTTCCTTTCCTGTCCTTCTGACTCTACCTTGAAGGCCTGCTTGGAGTCACATATGTGGCTCAAACCGTAACACTAGTGATGTAGGTGAAACCTGTTTGCCCTTCTTGCCACAGGTTGTGTGCCTCACTCCTCTTCTCTCTCTCTCTGGGATTCCAGGGGGCTGATTGCCCCAGTGAAGGCTCCTCTAGGTGGAGTGGGCTCACAGAGCCTATGGAGGGTGGAGATGGTTTATTTGTCCCTAAAAGTTGACGTCTGAGCAGTCCAAATCATCTTCAGTTAATACATCGCTTATTTTTTCCAAGTTGCTCAAAATTCTGAGCACATTCTCATTTACATCTGTAACAAGTTAGCGTCAGGCATCATCATCTCCACTTTGCAGATGGGTGCCTAAGGCGGGGATGAATGGACTTTTGTAACTGCAGAGCTGGAGCGAAGTTTAGGTCATGGCTTTGCCACAGCATTGTTTTGTTTTCCTGGGAGTAAACTGGAGATTTCATATGGACCTGGCTGGTTTAATTATTGTTTTGGGAAAAAAGTCTAAAACATCTTATTCCAGCATGTCTTGTAATGAATTATAATGTTGACTCTCAAGCCTCAAAAAAAAAAGTTCTAGTGCAGCAGACTGCCTTGGGTTAAGGCTTCATCTAGGAAGGTGTCACTCTAGAAATTCTTTCTTAGTTTTCTTCTTTTCGTTGTTACATTTAATTAGAGAAAGTAAATGGAATTATCATTTTGCAGTTGATAGAATTTAATGAGCTTCAGTGATGTCTCTTAAAGCACTGGAAGTGCTATTTGTCTCTTGGGAAAAATAGTTCCTAACATCTGGATAAGTAATCCAGGCTTTCCACTTTTAGTGACAGCCAAAATCAGTCAATCAGTGTTTATTGACGCCCACTCAGGGTCCCAGGCATCCCATGTCAGGGAGAGAATTGAATGAGATCAGGTTTTTGATTGTTCTATCAAAGAAGCTTCTACCATAAATGTGGTTTGATGGTACATGCTACCTGCTACTCAGCCTAGCTGTCAGAGCAACATTGCTACACATGAAGATGGCTAACAATTATTAAATGCTTACTGTGTGCCAAATACTGTCTCATTACTCTAGATGAGTAAATATACTTATCTTTCATGACAGTCCTATGACTATTTCCATTTTATAGATGAGGAAACTGAGTTACCAAAAGGTTAGGTAACTTGTCTAGGGTCACAGAGCCAGTGAGTGGGGTACTGGGATTTGAACTCAGGCTATCTGGCTCAGGAGAGCCCACTTTTAGCTACTCGATGTTTTACTGATTGTGACAGTTTGTCTCTTTTGGAATTTACTGTGGCTTTTAAAATGGTGTCTTCAGAAACTCCTCCAATTAATCCCTGAAATATAAGGGTAGTCTCTTTTTCTCTTCTAGAAACCTAATCCTGGCAAAATGATTAGCTTTAGCAGTAGGATTAAATTTTTTTAAATGTATGTAAAAATACCTGTATGCAAGAAATCCTAAGTATTTAGTGAAAAGTAATTCTCTCTCTTATTCAGTTGCCCCACCTAGAGGCAATCAGCCTGGAGTTTTATGTGTGTCCTTCTAGAAATACTGTGTGCACATATGAGCATTTGTAACGTGAATTTTGCTCTCCAGCTTTTTGTGAATATGCATGTGTATAGCAGTATCTATTCACCAGGACCACATTTAGCTTTGCAACCTTTGGTCTACTTTGAACACTGAATTTTCTATTATTTATTTCCTCCAGAGACGTCAAAGAAAAAACATGAACACTAGTCTTTTGAAATCAGGGTTTTCTTTTCATTTTACTGTTATTTGTTCATGTGTTTGTATATACATCCGTTGTGCGTGAATATTGTACATGAATGTGACGGGTACTGTAGAATCAAAAACTGATGTCTGTGAACTGAACTTTTCTTGAACTTTTTGTTGTTGTTGTTGTTGCTGCTGTTGTTGGAGATGGGACATTGTTCTGTCACCCAGGCTGGACTGCAGTGGCACAGTCATGGCTCACTGCAGCCTTGAACTCCTGGGCTCAAGGAATCTTCCCACTTCAGCTTCCCAAGTAGCTGGGGCCGCAAGGATATTCTACCTGGTTAATTAAAACATTTTTTTTTTGTAGAGACAGGGTCTCACTATTTTTATTAGTTTGCCCAGGCTGGTGTTGAACTACTGGCCTCAAATGATCCTCCCACCTTGGCCTCCGCAAAGTGCTGGGATTACAAGCATGAGCCACTGCACTCAGCCTGAACTTTCGAAATTTATTTTAAGAGCCCACTTTTAAATGCTTCTTTTCAGCAGCTAACTTTCCAGCGGATGCTTCATGTGGTGCCAACCATACAGATTCACTTTTTGAACTTGAGCTTTGGAGAAGCTTATGCTTGCTTTCTGCTCTCTCCTGAGGTCATCAGATACTTCCCTTGTTCAGCAACAAAGAAAGGGAAACTCTTTCTGTTACCTAATAAAAGGCCAGTCCAGCCATTTCATTTTGGGTGACATTAACATTGTTGACGATTTAAGATGCCATAGACCCTGGCGCTGAGCACATCATGTACAGCCTCACTTAATTTTCACACCATCGCTCTGAGGTTTCTAGAGAAGAGGAAGGGCCCCAGTTTAATCTAGTACTTAGATCGCAGTACTTTTGAATTTGGAGGCAAAAGATCCCAGTTTATCTCTGACCTGTCTGAGCTTCCATGTTTTTACCTCTAAGACAGAGAGACCATCCTCTGTTCAGCCCCCCTTAGGGGATTGTTTTGAGAGCCTGTAAGATGATTGAAGGAAAGCTCTGAAACCGATAGAGTTAAATGTATGTTTGTATTCTGTTGATACAAGATTGCTCAGATGCTCTTAAGTCCAGGCAGTTTTATGGCCCCCACATGTTCCTAGGGTCGCATTATCTTGTGCAGGCAGGCAGCTCCCGAGCCAGCCCGCCTAGACGCAGATGCCAGCTGTGCTCTTGGCTGGTCGTGCACGTTCACTGAGGCTCACTGTAT
The DNA here is from genome assembly GCA_963573385.1 of Cacajao melanocephalus. Lineage (NCBI taxonomy): Eukaryota > Metazoa > Chordata > Mammalia > Primates > Pitheciidae > Cacajao > Cacajao melanocephalus. The sequence goes on from CAUYLG010016522.1 coordinate 52,900, forward strand.
CTTGGTGTTCCTACTTCTAAAATAAGGACCGTAGTAATCCCTACCTCACTGAGTTGCTGAGAGACTTCGTATAAATTGTTTAGCAGAGAGCCTGGCACAGAACAGAAGCCTAGCAGAATAATAAGCTGTTGTTATTTTAAACATTTAGCAGCCTAAAATGGTGGCTTTACCAGTTTCTCTTATGATTGAAGTGATGATAGAATTGAGCTCATCCCACCCATAGTTTTTCTTGTTAATGAAGCAGTTTGTTTCTGTTTGTTTTGATGCGTATAATTGATACTTCCTGTCCTTGATTTTTGGCTGAAAAATATCTTCTCTTCCTCTCACCCTCTGTTATTCCCATAGTGAATATTTTAATTGTTTAAGAGAAATTTCCCATTGGCTTATGGTTGGCATTTTATTTCTCCTGTCCAGAGACAATATTTCCATAGCCTCAAACGTGAAAACTGAAAATCTGGTGCTACTTATCACCTTGTAAAATAAAGTCATTGTAATTGTGCCAGTATAATCACTGATCTGAAATAAAAGCAGAAAAAAAAAAAATCAATGGACAGCTTTTTAAAATATATAAGAACTAAAGATCAAATGGGACGTTGGAAGACTTTAACTTTTCCTCCATAATGGTGGAGCTTAATTAAACACACAGAAGAACAATTTATGAAATACATTAATAGGTTTGTTTATTCTTTTTTTAATGTCAACTTCTAAAACTATCTCTATTTTAATTTCAAAGAATAGAGATGGGTCTCACTTTGTTGCCCAGGCTGGTCTCGAACTCCTGGGCTCAAGCAGTCGTCCCACCTCAGCCTTCTAAAGTGCTGGGATGACAGGCGTGAGCCACTGCACCCAGCCTAAAACTGTCTCAAAAGTAGACAGCATAATGAACTCCCATGTACGTATTATGTGCCTTTAACAATTATCAGCTTATGGTCAGTCTTGTTTTCTTGCATAGTGAAGTTACAGTTTCAAAGCCATTAGGAAGAATAGCTTGCTAATTATAATTACTTAGTTTTGATAGTTTAACTTTGTCCCCAGATAAGTAGAATTGTTACTGTCTACAACAGGGGTGTCTAATCTTGGCTTCCCTGGGCCACATTGGAAGAAGAATTGTCTTGGGCCATGTAAAATACACTAACGATAGCTGATGAGCTAAGGAAACAAATAAGAAAATCCCACAAAAATCTCATGATGTTTTTAAGAAAGTTTGCAAATTTGTGTTAGGCCACATTCAAAGCCATCCTGGGCCACATGCAGCCCATGGGCCATGGATCAGACAAGCTTGCTCTGGAAATTGGTTTTCAGGCTGGGCATGGTGGCTCACACCTGTAATCCCAGCACTTTGGGAGGCCAAGGTGGGTGGATCACCTGAGGTCAAGAGTTCAAGACCAGCATGGCCAACATGCTGAAACCCTGTCTCTACTAAAAATATAAAAAATAAGCCGGGTGTGGTGGTACACACCTGTAATCCCAGCCACTCGGGTGGTTGAGGTGGGAGAATCGCTTGAACCCGGGAGGCAGAGGTTGCAGTGAGCCGAGATCTCGCCATTGCGCTCCAGCCTGGGCAACAAGAGTGAAAACTCCATCTCAAAAAAAAAAAAGAAAAAATTGGTTTTCAAATCCTTCTTTCTTAACCATGTTACACCATAAATATTTTGTTACACTGCTTGTGTTGAGTACTGGTGATAGGGAAGGCAGGGAGAAACAGGTGGGAAGGAGAGAGGGAGGGAGGGAGGGAGGGAGGGAGGGGAGACAGAAGTGGGAGAGAGAGACAGACTGAGAGAGACAGGAAAGGGTAAACAAAGCTGGGAGGGAAGGAAGACTGAGAGAAAGAGGGCAGAGAGGAAGAGGATGGCCAGTGGGGCTGAGGTGGACGGGTACAGAGAGAGAAGGCCCGAGAGCAAGAGTAGCACAGGAGACGTTAGATGATGGACAGGCAGCTGAGGTATGGATGGGTAGCTGGAGGGAGAGGCCATCGGTAACCTCACCTCTGTCTGCTTCCATGTCCTGCCCTCTCAAATGCCTTAATAATAGAGTCTACCTAATAAGGTTATAGGGAGTAAGTGCAGATGAAGTGCTGGCACCTTGGTTCGGGGATCAGTAAGTATTAGCTATTCTATCACATTCCGTTGCATAAACTTTAACCTCATTACTCTTAAATCCTCTATAGAAAGATAGTCTTTATCTCTCTTACAAGCCCTCAAATTTAGATAATAGTGTTATACATTGAATACCTTAAAATTATATTTTAAAGACAGGCCATGAATAGAATTAGGCTTTGATTTTTGGAGCCAAAATACCATGGAGGTGGGGAGGGTCATGTTCAGTTACCCAGATCAGCAATAAAAATATTAAGGCTAACAAGGCTTTCTGGGGAGGTTGCCTGTCATTGGGTAGCCCAGTGACTCTCGTGTCAGCTGACCCAGAATTCCATGAAGACATGTTAAAGAAGGGGAAATGTGAAATGAATGCTTTCAGACCATCCATGGCTGGCAGCAGAAGGGGAAGCTTTTCAGTCTGTTGCAAATGGCCTGTGACAATAAAAATTTGTGCCTTTGTGGGTGTTATGTTAGCAGGCTGCGTGAACAGTGTGGCTCTGTGGCCAGTGCAGAGATTCCCAGAACCTTTGGGGAAGGTGTCCGGGGATTTCACTGTGGTGTCTGTTAGGAATCTGTAACAAATCCTATTTCTTTTGAAAGCACAGAGAAGTGTGTTTTTATGTTACACCTGTAGGATTTGGGCCGTGATTTATATATCATTCAAAACAAATCATTGCGTTCTCTAGGCTTTTCTATAGGTTTTCCTGGTCAGGTTGCATTTGTTTTTCATCTTTACTATCTGTCATTATTGCTATTCTTATTACAGGTTAACAGAATATTAAACTGCACTTTTCAGTGCCTTGTTGCTAAAGACAAACAAGTGCAGGGTGTTCTGCATCTGAGCTCACCCAGCAGTGCTGTGTGTGTCCTGTTGCACTGAGCAGGCCCAGAAGGCTCTGAGATGTGAGGACTTGGTCTCTACGCCACAGGAGTTTACATTGTTGTGGTGACAGCTATAAGAGAAGGTGCAGTTGTTCTGCAGTGAGCTTCTCAGTGTCAGGTGCCACAGCTGGCCTCCATGCAGAAATCCTCTGCATGCAGGATGCATTGAGCCCTCCTGACAGCCCAGCTAGGTTGATCCCATGCCATTGTTGCCCTACTGTGCAGTTGAGAAACTGAGGCTCAGAAACAAGCATGTTAAGACACGCTGGTGCTGAGATTTGAACAAGGCCTGTCCACCCAGAGCCCATGCTTACTGTACTGCAGGGGACATGTGAACAGATTGCTTACTGGTGATAGATGCAGGGTGATAATAGAGACAGATACCAGGTACCCAGATAGATGAAAGGAGAAGCAGCCTGTTGTGGGTGAGGTGATGGGGAGGAGGAAGGACCAGTTAGAGAAGGTTTATGGGAGGTAGGGAGGCCGGGAAAAGCAGAAGAAGCTGAGGAGCGGGAACTCCAGGGAGAGTAAATGGCACTTGTCACAGTGCAGTCAGGAGAGGCAGCAACAGGAGGCCTGGTGGGACTGAAAGGAGTTTGGGGAAGCTGGAAGGGAAAGCGGGGTAGAGAGCCAGATGCTCCCAGACTCAGCGCTGAAAGGCCTGGCTTGCCTTCTTCAGGAGCTCAAACTTTTACTGTAGTGGTGGAAGGAATAAAAATCCCAAGCATTTTCTGAGGGCCTGTGCATGCCTAGGCCCTCAAAACCATGTACCATGTTAGCTGCAAACTGCCAGCTACCCTGCAAGGCACATCATCATCCCGGTATTGCCCCCAGTGACACTGCCAATAAGTGGTAGCTGACCATGGGCAGGCAGGGCCACCTCCCAAGCCCATGCTCTCTTCTGCCTCTTGGCTGGCAGCCATCTCTAGGACATTTGAAGCAAGAGTGACCTGGTTAGGTCTGCATTTGAGAAAGGCCCTGGTAGTAGGGAGTGGAGTGGAATGGCCTCAGGGAGACCCAGCCAGGGGTGTGGTAGAGCATGGAAAGGACAGGAGTGATGAGAGATTGAGGCAGAAAAGCGCCAAGATGCAGAGTGGGAGCTGACAGAGGGTGACTCCCAGCCTCGGTTCTGACATGGCTGTGAATGGCAGGTGAATAGTCTTGAAGATAGTGACGTCTGTATTTATGAGGATCTTCCTACTCCATTTCCAGTGGTTAGTGACTTTTTCACCATAGATTCTTAGAAAGTGACACAATTTTTGTTTTTTCCTTTTTGGTTGAGGGAGAGGGACAGGGACTGTGTATCTTCAGAAAGTTTAATATTTGAGGCCGAGACAGGCTGATCATTTGAGATCAGGAGTTCAAGACCAGCCTGGCCAACATGGTGTAACCCCATCTCTACTAAAAATAAAAAAGTTAGTTGGGCGTGGTGGTGCGCACCTGCAGTCCCAGCTACTTGGAAGGCTGAGGCAGGAGAATCACTTGAACCCAGGAGGTGGAGGTGGCAGTGGGCCAAGATTGCATCACCACACTCCCCCCTGGGCAACAGGGCCAGACTCTGTCTCCCCCGCAAAAAAAACAATAAAAGAGAGAGAAAGAAACATTAAGATTTGGACTGTTGATAGAGATAGGAGTTAGGATAGAGAATTTTGTTTCTTAAAAATTTGTCTGGCTAAGACATTGTCATGTAAAAGATTCCAGGGGAAATATTTAAACCTTGGGCTAATTTAAATAACTTTATTTTTAAAGGAGTTTTCTCTAGAAACTCATTTAATCTACTGTCTATAATGTCTATAAGTGGAAAGTAATAAAACTGCATTTATTTTAAAAGAAAATTGCATAATTTGGACTTCTCACTAATTTATCCCAGTCTCCTTTTTAGGCTTTTCCTGTCAGAATGCTGGGGTTTTACTGAGACAGTTCCTTAGTGCAGGAGCTGTTAACCTGGAAGACCCTGGGAGTCTGGGATAGAATTCAAGGGCTCCATATCCTCTGATAGGAAAAAATAAAACTTTATTTCACTAACCTCTCACTAAAATTTGGCATTTCATTTTTTTAAGAAGATAAGTAACAAATCACGGTAGTATTAAAGGGCTTGTGACTGTGTCTGGTAGAAACTAGGTATTTCTTTTTTTTTTTTTTTTGGTGGGGAGACAGAGTTTCACTCTTGTCACTCAGGCTGGACTACAGTGGCGCTATCTTGGCTCACTGCAAACTCCGCCTCCCGGGTTCAAGTGATTCTTCTGCCTCAGTCTCCCAAGTAGCTGGGATTACAGGCACCCACTACCAAGCCTAGCTGATCTTTGTATCTTTAGTAGAGACGGGGTTTCGCCATGTTGGCTAGGCTGGTCTTGAACTCCTGACCTCAGGTGATCTGCCTGCCTCGGCCTCCCAAAGTGCTGGGATTACAGGTGTGAGCCACCACGCCTGGCCAAAAACCAGGTATTTCATATCAGGTGACAGTTGTGATTATTATTCACACCACTACTTTGACATAATTACCACTGTATCTTGTTATTTAATGTGCGAATAAAGAAACATCTATTGAATGCATTAATAAGAGCTGTATTACAAGTTTTTTAAAGTGTTCTGAGGACTGTTTCAAAAAGTCTTTTGAGGACTGTTTTCATTTGCAATCCTCTGTATTTTATTTTTGCATTTAAAAACTTTATTGTGAGGAGTCCCTAGGCATCGCCTGCTGCCAGAGGGTCCATAGCACAACACGGTAAGAGCCCCAGCTTAGTGGCCTTTGTGTGGCAGGCTGGCCATGGGTCCCTGGTGAATCCTCCTTCCCTTATGAGGCACTGTGTTCTTCTTCTTATTATTATTATTTTTAAAGACAAGGTTTCACCATGTTGGTCAGGCTGGTCTTGAACTCCTGACATCAAGTGATCCACCCGCCTCGGCTTCCCGAGAGCTGGAATTACAGGCATGAGTCACCACGCCCGGCCTACAAGGCACTGCCTTATTGAGGGCCCCCTTCCTCATCCCAGTGAGCTCATCCCCTCAACTCCTGGCTCTCAGTGTCTGTCTTTGCTCTTTGACTTATAAATTCATCCACAGGGCTGGGTGCGGTGGCTCACACCTGTAATCCCAGCACTTTGGGAGGCTGAGGCGGTGGATCCCCTGAGATCAGGAGTTCAAGACCAGCCTGGTCAACATGGTGAAACCCTATCTCTACTAAAAATATAAAAAATTAGCCAGGCGTGGTGGTGGACGCCTGTAATCCTAGCTACTCGGGAGGCTGAGGCAGGAGAATCACTTGAACCCTGATTGACGTGATGGAGGTTGCAATGAGCCAAGATTGCACCATTGTATTCCAGCCTGGGCAACAAGACTGAAACTGTCTCCAAAAAAAAAAAAAAAAAAAGTCCACAGGACAGCGCTGGCCTTCCATTAGACTTTTGCTGTTGAGTCTGTAAGTTTTCAGGAGCTTTGTTTCTCCTACGAGGAGCAGGGGGCTACTGCTGGTTCTTTACGTCTTTCCCCCACTGTCCTGCCCCTCCCTGCACCCTAGCAGCTAACAGTGTTTTGGGGGTCTGAAGATAACACAGAGGCTGTGTTCAGTTAAACATATGTCTGTGTGTGTCTGTTTTAATAATTTTAACTGCTCTGGGTGAAGGTGTAAATTACAAAATAAAGGACCATGTAGAGATAGATAAAATGACTTTCATCAAGCTCAAAATGTGGGAAATAATACTTTTCCTCTAAGCTCATATTATGAAAAGTTGTGTGAGACTGTTATAAAATAACTTGAGAATAGTCTGAGCATGATCTCATCCTTTGGAACGGAGTATGAAATAAAACACGAAGCCTCTTTTTAGAAGGATCTGTTTTATAGATTTTTAAATTACAGAGATTCCTTGAACTGGAGGATAATAGTGAAGGACCCACAAAGGAAATATGAATAAAGCAACACAAATTTAAAAAATTGAATGTGAGCAAAATTAAAGGGAATGTTTGTCACGTCTGACGTGCTCCATCCTCTTGTGCCCCCCCCCACCCCCTACACAAACACACTGAACCGTTTCAAGAACCTTCTGGAGAGCCTGCAGTGTGGACAGTGATGAATGCTGCATAGCTGGCCGCCTTGCACTGTAGTGGGAACTGTGATGTTGGGCACAAGTGCCAACAGAAAGGTGGGAAGCTTCCTAGGGATGTTTTTCCTGGAGGCAAAGTCCCCCCTTGGGCTGTGAACTGGCCGGTGCTGGAGCTCATGGGCATTTCCCTTCCCTGACTGTTCGCCAGCGTCCAGCGCAGCACCAGCAGCCCCTGGAAGTCTAGGCCAGATAGGCCATGTCCGAGAATCTTTTGTAAACATTTTTCATCAGTGACTCACAGCTTTGAGAAAGGATTATTTTTATATAAAACGATCTTTCAATTGTGCTTTAAAGACCCAAACCATTTTCTTAGAGTACTGTCTAAACAAGTTAATCATGCACAGATCCAGTGAATTTTGTGGCCTGGTTCTTATAAAATTTCCAAATAATACTCTCATAGCCAGAGCCAGAGCTTCTTAGAGGTTTGGAGGCATTTTTTAGATGTCACTGTTATTGGTTCTCAGCTAGCTAATTAGTGACTTTTCCTGAGTTTAGTTGGTGAGTGGAAACCTTTTTGTTAACATTATGACAAAATGACAATATGGTTTTAAGCAGAGTGAGAGGCACTTTTGAAGATCCAGATCTTGAGTCTATTTAAAATATGACTCAGAAAGGAGGCTGCAGAAAATGTTTACTAAAAAAAAATTAAGAATAATAGCAGATGCTAAACTTTATTTCTCAAGACAATAGCCAAAAGATCTGCTGGAAGAACAGAAGAAGGGAACTATTCGGGGCATCTTTTTTTTGAATGAAGCCTTTGGGCTTCTTTGGGGGATCTCACTTCCTGACAGAGGGACGGGTGGAAAGTTCGTGTCTTAAGCAAGAAAAATTTAAGTACTTTCTGCAACTTTGGCGTTGTAAGCTGTGATCGTTTTTAAGGTTGACGAGCGTAGTTCACTATGAAATGAAGCAAGTAACTTGGCATTTACACATTGTGAGTCAATTTTGACATCAGCCTGGATTGGGAATTGACTGGAAGGTTTTGGTGTTGGACTGTGGCTACACTTCAGCTTCTCGGTCCAGAGGCATGCATGAGCAATACTTCCCTTTGGGCTTTGGCCATTAATTTGTGGAATAGAGCGAGAACTGGAGAGGAAAGACGAGAGACTGCCTTGGATTGCCTGATGTCCTGTTGAATCAAAAAGCAGTGGGAGGCCCTTTCCTTCCTAACAAAGGCCTCATCCTCTTGCATAACATTCCCAGCATCTGTCGACATGTTCGGGACTGTCCCACTTTAACCCACACTTCAAGTTGATGGTCACCTCTGGACGGGTATCTGCATTCTGCTTATTCCAGGTGTTTTCCAGGCCACTTCCCAGATTATGTAACTTTGATCAAATCCAGATGTGGCAGAATGTTTGATAGAAGAGGTAAAATGACATTTGAGAAGAAAAGCATTTCTGTATTCATGACTTTGGTTTAATTTCCTGTGTGGGCCTGGTCTGCCAAAGTTGTATGCTCATGGCCACGAGGTTGACGCACCAGAGGGAGGCACACAAGTGCTTTTTCAGGATAGCCTGAGGGGACCCTCCCTCCCCAGCGTGCTTTTTCATGTTAAATTATCAATTATGTAAGTTTAGGGCCAGGCACAGTGGCTCACGCCTATAATCCCAGCACTTTGGGAGGCTGGGGTGGGCAGATCACTTGAGGCCAGGAGTTCAAGACCAGCCTGGCCAACATGGCAAAACCCCATCTCTACTAACAATACAAAAAAAAAAAAAATTAACTGGGCATGGTGGCTGACGACTGTAATCCCAGCTACTAGGGAGGCTGAGGCAGGAAAATCACTTGAACTTGGGAGGCAGAGGTTGCAGAGAGCCGAGATTGCACCACTGCACTCCAGTCTGGGTGATGGAATGAGATTCCATCTCAAAACAAAACAAAAAAAGTTTCAGTTGGCTTCTATTAATATGTTTTTCTATTTTTTTCATTATTTTCTGGTAATAAAAACAATCCACATTCATTGTGAGAAATATACATTAATATAATAAAGTATAAAGAAAATTTAATGCTGGGCATGGTGGCTAATGACTATGATCCTATAATTTTGAGAGTATGATGCGGGCAGATCACCTGAGGTCGGGAGTTTGAGCCCAGCCTGGCCAATGTGGTAAAACTCCTTCTCTGTAAAAATGCAAAAAATATTAGCTGGGCATGGTGGTGGGCGCCTGTAATCCCAGATACTCAGGAGGCTGAGGCAGGAGAATCTCTTGAACCCGGAAGGTGGGGGTTGCAGTGAGCCGAGATCACACCATTGCACTCCAGCCTGGGCAACAAGAGGAAGACTCTGTCTCAAGGGGAAAAAAAAAAAAAAAGTAAATTTAAAACACTTATAATCCCATCACCCTGAGTTAACTACTGTTCACAGTTTGGTGAAATTCCTGGTCTTTTTTCAGTTGTTTTCATAATTGGAACCATGCCTGTATACTGCACTGTATTATAAACACTTAATATATTATTGTGAGTATATTCTCAAATTTAAGTATTTTTCCAAAAATATTTTGAGTGGCTTTTAAAATATATTCCATTTTATGGATGCAGCGTAAACTAACTTATCCTGTGTTGATAGATATTTTGCACTTTCCTTTTTCTGTGCTGTTATTTAAAGTTAGTGTATAGAAATCATTGTATTGATCACTTAGGATAAATTCCTAGAGAGGTAAATCGGATGTTAAATTCTTTATAGACTTTTGGTTCATATTCCATTTGCCCTCAATATATATACCTACTACTGGCATTGTGTGAAAGTCCCCATTTCTCTGAAATCTTACCCACACTGGTTGTCAGTGTCTAAAAGATGTATCTGCACATTTGGCAAGGAAGTTACATTTCTTTGATTACTATCAAGAGTTCACATACTTTCCATGTTTAATGGTAATTTTTTTTTTTTTTGAGATGGAATCTCACTCTGTTGCCCAGGCTGGAGTGCAGTGGCATGACCTTGGCTCACTGCAACCTCCGTCTCCCAGGTTCAGGTGATTCTCCTGCCTCAGCTTCTGAGCAGCTTGGATTACAGGCGTGTGCCACCATGCTTGGCTAATTTTTGTGTTGTCGTTGTTGTTGGAGACGGAGTCTTGCTCTGTCACCAACGCTGGAGTGCAGTGGCATGAGCTTGGCTCACTGCAACCTCTGCCTCCCAGGTTCAAGTGTTTCTCCTGCCTCAGCCTCCCAAGTAGCTGGGATGCCACCACACCTGGCTAATTTTTGTATTCTTAGTAGATACGGAGTTTCGTCCTGTTGGCCAGGCTGGTCTCGAACTCTCGACCTTGTGATCTGCCCGCCTTGGCCTCCCAAAGTGCTGGGATTACAGGCATGAAACACCACACCTGGCCTAATTTTTGTATTTTTATTAGAGACTGGGTTTCACCAAGGTCAAACTCCTGACCTCAAGTGATCTCTGGCCTTGGCCTCCCAGAGTGCTGGGATTACAGATGTGAGCCACCGTGCCCGGCTTTTAATGGTAATTTAAATTTTTTGTGAATTTCTTGTTCACAGCTTTGCCTGTTTTTTTCCATACTGGAGGGATTTTGCTTTTTCTTGTTGGTATGTAAAGTCCTTGTGTGTCAAGAATGCTCTGCCTGGCAGTTTTTCTTAATGTAATGAAAATGGAAGCTCTTAACTAGCTTCCACTTGACTGACTTGCTAAATTGACCGGCACTCTTCACTTCCTTATAAAACATGCCGCCCTCATCCCCGTGCCCCATGGCACATGGGGTAGGGCAGCCACACCACCACCGTCTGCTGCTGCACATGCTCCTGTCCACGAGAGCCAGTCATGTTTATTCCAGATATATCTGTTGTTGCAATTACTTTGTTACTATGAAGCCAATGAAATGCAAGTGTGAAAAGAGAATTGTTTCTAGGAAAATTAAGATGAATGCTTTAGAAAGACTCAGCAAAGGAAGATAACTTGTAAAAATTACTACAGAATTCGGTGTAAGACAACTGTAAATGATTGGAATGGATTTCAGGAATTTAGAAAGCTTCGGCCGTGGAAATGCATAGTGAATAGCTCTAAGTTCTCCCTCTGTCTGTAGGAAACTGAAGCTGGACATGAGACAATACATTCATTATAGGTAGGACTTAAAGAAGAAAACATCAAGCTCTAATCACATGTCCACATTTCATTTTGTTTATTACTTTTTTGAAATGGAGTCTTACTCTGTTGCCCAGGCTGGAATGCAGTGGCGTGATCTCAGCTCATTATAACCTCTGCCTCCTGGGTTCATGCAGTTCTCATGCCTGAGTGTCCCGAGTAGCTGGGACTACAGGTGTGCACCCCCTCACCCAGCTAATTTTTGTATTTTTAGTAGAGACAGGGTTTTGCCATGTTTGCCAGTCTGGTCTCAAACTCCTGACCTCAGGTGATCTGCCCTCCTCGGCCTCCCAAAGTGCTGGGATTACAGGTGTGAGCCACCGCACCCAGCCCACATACCCACATTTCAAAGGACAGTGTTTGACCCTGCGGTCAAGACTACCAAACCAACGTATACTAGGTGGGGGTGGTGATCACATATTTTAATAGAATTGATAATCCCTAATAGTGATGGCCCTACATGTACTTCTAGAGCCAGCGTAAATACTTGGGAAAGGGGGCCTGACATGTCACTAAGCTTCTTCCACACTCTAGGAGATGGCAGTGTTACAAGACCCTGTTTCGTGAAATTATCTTTGCCCTCACCATTCAGAAAAATTACCAAATGTCGTAATAAGGTAATTTGGGACTTACTCTTTCGGGGAAACAGTTCCTGAAGGTTGATTTCAGTTAGTAGTAGAGAAGCTAGACTTGAAGACCTTTATTACTTATATTCTGTTGGTTTATCCCAAAGAGATATTTTAGAGCACATCCATTTCTGAAAGTTCTCTGGTTATGTTTCCAGAAGTTTAGCCTAGTCTCTCAGGTGGGTTGTTTTTTTTTTTTTAAAAGAGAATTCAGAATCAGGCCCACCCCTGATATGGTATTATTACCCAAGAAAGGATGCTTGGGGATCCGCTAAATCCATAAAGAAGGAAAACTAAAACATAATTTTGTTACCATTTGTGTTTGGCTCAAGCATCTGGTAGATCCTTCAGTTCTTTTCAAATTAGGATTTTCCTCTCTCTTTTTTTTTCTTTTCTTTTTCTTTCTTTTTTTTTTTTTTTTTTTTTTTTTGACATGGAGTCTCACTCTGTTGCCCAGGCTGGAATGCAGTGGGGCGATCTCAGTTCACTGCAGCCTCCACCTCCCAGGTTCAACTGATTATTCTGCCTCAGCCTCCCGAGTAGTTGGGATTACAGGCGCACACCACCATGCCCAGCTAATTTTTTTTTTTTTTTTTTTTGAGACAGAGTCTTCCTCTTGTCACCCAGGCTGGAGTGCCATGGCACGACCTCAGCTCACTGCAACCTCCACCTCCTGGGTTCAAATGATTCTCCTGCGTCCGCCTCCTGAGTAGCTGGGATTACAGGTGCCCACCACCACGCCTGGCTAATCTTTATATTTTTAGTAGAGTAGAGACAGGGTTTCGCCATGTTGGCCAGGTTGATCTCGAACTCCTGATATCAGGTGATCCACCTTCCTCGGCCTCCCAAAGTGCTGGGATTACAGGCCTGAGCCGCTGCACCCGGCCTGATTTTTGTATTTTTAGTAGAGACGGAGTTTTGCCACATTGTTGGCCAGGTTGACCTTGAACTCCTGACCTCAGATGATCCGCCTGCCTTGGCCTCTCAAAGTGCTGGGATTACAGGCAGGAGCCGCCATGCGTGGCCTCTCTTTTTAAGATCGTAAAAATTACCAGACATCATAGTGACATGATTTGGGATTTACTCTTTCAGAGAAACATCTCCTGAAGGTTTACTTCAGTTAATGATTTCTATTTTTATGGGTTTTTTTTAATTCTTTTTTTTTTTTTTTGAGATGGAGTCTTAAATCTGTCTCCCAGGCTAGAGTGCAGTGACGAGATCTCAGCTCACTGCAACCTCTGCCTCCTGGGCTGAAGTGATTCTCCTGCCTCAGCCTCTTGAATAGCTGGGACTGCAGGCATCCCGCCACCACTCTTGGTTAGCTTTTTGTATTTTAGTAGTGATGGAGTTTCACCATGTTGCCCAGAGTGGTCTTGAACTCCTGAACTCATGCAATCTGCCTGCCTTGGCCTCCCAAAGTTCTAGGATTTCAGGTGTGAGCCACTGTGCCCAGCCCAGCTAGTGATTTTTAAATTGTAATTCCTTAAATGAGTATTTTGGATTTCACTCCACAATGTTCCTCAACTGTAAGATCTACTTGAGGTGATTTGATTTGCTGGTTTGCAAGAACCTGTCTACACCTTGTGTTTATCACAAAAAAATTCTGGAGAATTTGAGCACTGTTAAAAAAAAAAAAAAAAGACAAGAAGAAACTTTAGGAACACATAATAACCTGTTTGACCCTGTAATGAATAATATTCACACATTTTGTTAATTTAAAAGAGCTGTTGATTAATTTCCAACTTTTAAAATCTGTTTCAGACAAAACATGGAAGAGTTTAGTAACAGGTTTTTCTATTCTGTAATAATAATTTCCACAAGATAAAAAAAAATGTAAAGAAGATCATGTTTGAGGATGGCTATCGGGGCAGGAAAGCTGGAAGGAAGGGTGAGATGTTAATAGCCTTGTCTTGTGAAGTAGGTCCTTGAGAGACGCTGTCCTAGCTGGAAGAACAAGCAGTGTAGGTGTGTGTCCAGTGATCGAGCTGATATTTAGAGGGGTGGGAGTGATCACCAAAAAAATGGTTCTGCCTCTCGGAGCAGACAGGACTGGGATAGCAAGTATTTGTCTTTCACTTTAAGCCCTTCTGTACTATTTGATTTTTCTTTTTTTTTGAGACAGCGTCTCGCCCTGTCGCCCAAGCTGGAGTGCAGTGGCGTGATCTCAGCTTGCTGCAACCTTCGCCTCCCAGGTTCAAGTGATCCTCCTGCCTCAGCCTCCCAAGTAGCTGGGATTACAGGCATGCACCACCATGCCCAGCTAATTTTTGTATTTTTTGTAGAGACAGGGTTTCATCATGTTGGTCAGGCTGGTCTCAAACTCCTGACCTCGTGATCCACCCACCTTGGCCTCCCAAACTGCTGGGATTACAGGCGTGAGCCACCGCGCCCGGCCTCTTTTTTTTGAAACAGAGTTTCTAGTCATCCAGACTGGAGTGCAGTGGCATGATGTCTGCTCACCGCAGCCTCCATGTCCTGGGTTCAAACGATTCTTCTGCCTCAGCCTCCCAAGTATCTGGGACTACAGATGTGCACCACCATGCCTGGCTAATTTTTGTATGTTTAATGGAGACGGGGTTTCATCATCTTGATCAAGTCGGTCTTGAACTCCTGACCACAGGTGATCCACCCACCTCAGCCTCCTAAAGTGCTGGGATTACGGGTGTGAGCCACTGCACCCTGCTAAAGCAGGAAACTTTCACTGCATATTTTAAGCAAAAGGCAAAGACATATGTGGATCGGCTGTTTTCATTTGACTAAACTCATATTGAATAAATGAATTTTAGAAGCTCCATCTATTTGGGCACAATAATTACCACCTTGGAATGAAAATACTTGATGTTTTTTACAAGATTTAGTAAAGGAAGAGTTTTAAAAAATTCACCTTAATAATAATAGTATGTATTGATGTTAAGAAATGAAATAAATTAGGAATGTATAATGTTGGAAGTAAACTTTTTTTTGCTTCTGAGAATAAAACTTTTTTTTTCCTCCTAATTTTCTCTTCCAGAAGCCCTTCAGAGGCCAGTAGCATCAGACTTTGAGCCTCAGGGTCTGAGTGAAGCAGCTCGTTGGAACTCCAAGGAAAACCTTCTCGCTGGACCCAGTGAAAATGACCCCAACCTTTTTGTTGCACTGTATGATTTTGTGGCCAGTGGAGATAACACTCTAAGCATAACTAAAGGTAAAATCGTTGTGGGCAACTAGTGGTGGTTGCAGGAGACAGAGATCGGGGAATTGCGGCTTGACCTGCCACCCTCTGCTCTTTGCGGAGCTGCTTTGAAGTCTGGAATGCAGGGACATCCGAAACAACCACTGCGTGTTTCTATGGGAGTCACCTCTCCTTAGACGAGTTCTTGTACAATAGCCCCGAGCAAAAACACAACTTGCCCTATTTTTTATACTGAAAAAAACAGCTGGACCAAATACTGAAAGCAGTTTTTCCCCTAAGAAAACCCATTATTTCCCTAAAACGGTGTCTTATATTAGGAACAGAGCACTTGGATAAACCTAATTGATTTGTAAAAACTGAGGCTATATACTTACCTGTCTACTCAGTACAGACAGGAAGCTTCAGATATAAACTTGTATTCTGACACACTTGTAAATGCATATCTTCATGTGGACTTGTTAAAATGAAATTGATATTTACGACCTTGGGGATTTTTAGTAATTATACAAGAATTAATGAAAAAAAATGAAGCTGGTTTCCAAAGCTGATGTGTATGATTTGGTTCCTTTCTTCTAAGGTGAAAAGCTCCGGGTCTTAGGCTATAATCACAATGGGGAATGGTGTGAAGCCCAAACCAAAAATGGCCAAGGCTGGGTCCCAAGCAACTACATCACACCAGTCAACAGTCTGGAGAAGCACTCCTGGTACCACGGACCTGTGTCCCGCAATGCCGCTGAGTATCTGCTGAGCAGTGGGATCAATGGCAGCTTCTTGGTGCGGGAAAGTGAGAGCAGTCCTGGCCAGAGGTCCATCTCGCTGAGATACGAAGGGAGGGTGTACCATTACAGGATCAACACTGCTTCTGATGGCAAGGTAGGGGACCCCTGGCAGGGGGGCTGATGGGCCCAGGGCAGGGGCAGTTGTTGTTCCTTGACCAGGTGAACCCAGAGGTCCTGCTGTTGGGTTGATAAGTTATTGCAAGAAAGCCTAGCCAAGAAGATGTTTAAAGAATCTATCAAGTAAACAGTAGGAGTCATTCCATTAGCCTCATGAAGACCCTTTATTGAGGATCAGTTCTGTGAGATTACAAGTTCTTGGGCCTGGTATGACTCTCTTATTGTTTTGCTAGAGTTTTGTTGTTAGCAAGTTACTTAAAATAGGAGGAATATCTGTTGGGTTTTGGACACATTTTTTACAATAAGTTTCTTTCTTTTAAAAATATGTTTTACAATGATAGTAATCATCCTCAATGAGAAAAATTCAAATAATAGTTAAACTTTCTTAAAGTGAAAGACCACTTTAATAGCACCTCCCCCACGGAAGCCTGGCATATGGCTTTCTTCCTATGGATAAACACATTCATAGAAAAGTGTGCGCCCATACGTGCATACACATATGCAGTTATTCATGAAAACCAGGATCAAGCTCATAGCTTTCCAGACCCAAAGTGTAGTGTTGTAAGGGAGTTAGTGTATATGGTTTTGTGGTCTTCATATAAAGAGTCCTTAAGAGTCCATAAAGAGAAGGGAGGAGTGAACATTTACTGAAGTATTGCTATAATACCTACATTTTTGCATTAAAGAAAGGGAGGCATAAAGAGATCTTGCCTGAGATCACATAGTGAGTCATTGATGGAATAGGCTTGGATCCCACAGTCTGCTCTTCTGCACCGGGCTGGAGCTGAGGTGCAGTGTAGACAGGTGGGTTAAGGTGGTCCAGATGGTGTTTTTTTGTTTTGTTTTTGTTTTTTTGAGACAGAGTCTTGCTCTGTCACCCAGGTTGGAGTACAGTGGTGTGATCTTGGTTCACTGCAATCTCCGCTTCCCAAGCTTAAGTGATCCTCCCACCTTAGCCTCCTGAGACGTTGGGACCATAGGCGCGCACCACCATGCCCAACTATTTGTTTGTTTGTTTGTGTGTTTATTTTGAGATGGAGTTTTGCTCTTGTGGCCCAGGCTGGAGTGCAGGGGCACAATCTCGGCTCACTGCAACCTCGGCCTCCCATGTTCAAGCATTTCTCCTGCCTCAGGCTCCCAAGTAGCTAGGATTACAGGCATGCACCACCACACCCTGCTAATTTTATATTTTTGGTAGAGACAGGGTTTCACCATGCTGGTCAGGCTGATCTCCAGCTCCTTGACCTCAGGTGATCCGCCTGCCTCAGCCTCCCAAAGTGCTGGGATGACAGGTATGAGCCGTCGCACCTGTCCGTTTTTGTAGTTTCAGTAGAGACAGGGTCTCACCATGTTGCCCAGGCTGGTCTCAAACTCCTGAGCTCAAGCCATCTGCCCTTCTCGGCCTCCCAAAATGCTCAGATTAAAGGCGTGAGACACTACGCCCAGCCTATATTTTTTTAATAGTATGTAATGCATCCACATGGTTAAAAAAAATCAAAAGAACAAAATGAATTACAGTGAAAAGTAATTGTCTCCTAATTCACTTTTCCTGCCCAGAGGCAAGCACTGTTACCAGTTCCTTCCAGAGTTAACCTGGACATAGATGGTATGTAGATGTTTATATGGATGTTTATATTCAAAAAGGTACACAAATGATGCGTGCTCCAGGCTGTTCTACATTGTGCTTCTCCCATGTGATAATACATCTTCCAGATTGTTTATGGCACCAGGTTTAGAGCTGCCTCATTCTTACCAGTATGTACCATGGATGGACTGTCATTTATTTCAGTGGTTCCCCTGCTGGTTGACTTTTAGGTTGTTTCCAGTCTTTCATTATTATAAATAATGCTGATACGAGGTGGCTTTCAAACTTTTTTAAAAATCTGGGTTCACTGTAAGAAAAACTCATTTTACATCACCACCCAGACCTCACAATGTAACAGAAGTTTCATGAAGTCTTACCTGCCCTCACTGTATGTAACACACTGACTTTTTTGTGTGTGTGAGATGGAGTCTCGCACTGTTGCCAGAGCTGGAATGCAATGGTGTGATCGTGGCTCGCTGCAACCTCTGCCTCCCAGGTTCACGCAGTCCTCCTGCCCCCGCCTCCCAAGTAGCCGGAATTGCAGGCGCACACCACCACACCTGGCTAATGTTTTGTATTTTTAGTAGAGACAGAGTTTCACTATGTTGGCCAGATTGGTCTTGAACTCCTGACCATGATCTGCCCACCTCGGCCTCCCAAAGTGCTGGGATTACAGGCGTGAGCCACCGCACCCGGCCTGGTATTTTGTATTTCATTGTGTTCTATTTCATTTTTTAAAAAAAAATTCTAGTTGTAAGCCACTGAACAGCAGAGCCTGTTGTCCACATGTGGCCAGACATGGGCCTGTCAACTTGCTTTTTGGGTTATTGTTCTTATCCTGGAGGTGGAGCTACGTACTTCCATTCTGAGGGATGTACTTCAGGGCAGTGGGCCCTTTGAAAGAGCCTTCAGACCACAAGGGTACCTTTCTAGTGAATCAGAGCACCAGGGTGTACTGCCCGTGGGGGGTGATTTTCTGGAGCAGACAGCTTGCTTCCCATCTGTGCTGTTTATCCAAGGCAAGTCATGCTGCACCAAGATAATCACTTGAGGTTTGTACTGAACAGGATAATGGTTTCTTTTCCCTAGAGCTGTTTAATCAGCAACCTTGGAACAGATGCAGGCAGGCATGATCTAGTGTGACAGCTCATTAGCTAGGGGTTGGTCTAAAATACTGTTCAAAGGGGCAGGGAAAGGCCTGCATATGGTATACGTGATTTGCAGAATTTGAGATTCATCCAAAGGGGGAGAATCTGCCTAAGATGCCTCTGTCTAAAAGCTAGTATGTGCCAGGTGAGTTTGTTTCATTCCAGGTAGAGCACAGGGAGCTCATCTGACCAGGCAGTGTCCCCCACTGGGCAACACATCACACTTTCCTTGGTATCTTGCCTCCTTTCTCCCTCTCTGGCAAAGAGTCTCTCATCAGCTGTCTGGGAACCTGGGGACTCCTGCGCCCACAGCATCATCCAGAAGACCGTCTGAAGAGGTTCCTTCTTGTGAGGGCTACACTTGAGGGCGATGTGTTGGGTGGGATCATATCGCTGGAATGAGGGAACATCATTAGACGGAGCTCTCACCGCTGTGTGTGTGTGACCCTGTGGCTCGGTGCTGAAAAATGCTGCTCACATAGCAGAACTTTGATGAAATCCTTTTTGGATTTCTTTTTTTTTTTTTTTTTTTTGAGATGGAATTTGGCTCTTGTTGCCCAGGCTGGAAGTGCAATGGCATGATCTTAGCTCACTGCAACCTGCATCTCCTGGGTTCGAGCAATTCTCCTGCCTCAGCCTCCCAAGTAGCTGAGATTACAGGCATGTGCCATCACGCCCGGCTAATTTTTGTATTTTTGGTAGAGGCAGGGGTCTTACCATGTTGGCTAAGCTGGTCTCGAACTCCTGACCTCAGGTGATTCACCTACCTTGGCCTCCCGAAGTGCTGAGATTACAGGCATGAACCACCATGCCCGGCCCCTTTTTTGGATTTCTGAGGGGAAAATTTAAGACTGGTAGGAGGAAGAGGCTGGGGTTGAATATGTTTAGTTCTTATTTTTAAATTAGCTAATCTTTAGAAAACAACTGAATTTAGAAGATTCTTCTGTAAGGCCCCAAAGGATTTCTTTCTGCCTCCACCCTCTTGGCTCTTGTTTGCCTCTGTCCTCATGTTGTGAGCTTTTCAGCAGCCCTTGTGGCTCATCAGTCAGCCCAGGACCACCAGAGCTGGGGACTTGGGGTTTTGATCTGGACTCTTGAAGGGACCAATGCTGAACTGAGCTATTGCCATTTCCTGGGAGCCTTGACTGTCTCAAAACTCTCTGGATAGCCTGGGATTTGCTTCTCATTTTTCTGATACTTTCCCAAAGTTGTAACCCTCTTTCGACTTAGCGGAACTGAAGATTGATTTTTCTTCACCACCTCCTGCCTAAAGTTCTTAGTTCTGAATGTTTGTGTCCACACCTCATTGACTTCTGTGAGATGCCACTGTCGTGTTCCTCGATTCCTTCTAGGCGTTAATAGGGTCTTTCCTTTTCTTGAAAGAAATGTGCCCAGTTGACGTTTATTTTCATGGTCTGCTGAAGTGACAGATCCAGGGCCTGAAACTTCAGCAGAGAGGCAGGAAGGGACCATTTGCACAGGCTCTTGGATGTTTAAGGTTTACGCACCCTGACCGTGGCTCAGCAGGCACATGGCTCAACTGCCCTGATGGAGGAGCTTGGACCATTCTTGTGTACTGCAGGGCTTGCTTTCCCGCTGTGTGTAAGCAGCTCTCGGGGGAACTCACTTCCTGGCTGAGCAACCTGCAAACAGTATGTCTGAGGTGGGACTCTCGGGTCCAAGGACCCAAGGCAGCCAAAGGTTGCACAAGTCTAAACTCCGTTAGGCCGGTCAGAAGAAACGCTGTTTCTTTTTCTTTTTCTTTTTCTTTTCTTTTTTTTTTTTTTTTTTGAGACAGAGTCTGTTGCCCAGGCTGGAGTGCAGTGGCACAATCTCGGCTCACTGCAACCTCTGCCTCCCGAGTTCAAGCGATTCTCCTGCCTCAGCCTCCCGAGTAGCTGAGACTACAAGCGCCCGCCACCATGCCCGGCTAATTTTTGTATTTTTAGTATAGAGATGGGGTTTCACCACGTTGGCCAGGCTGGTTTCGAATGCCTGACCTCTCGTGATCTGCCTGCCTCAGCCTCTCAGAGTGCTTGGATTACAGGTGTAAGCCACTGCGCCCTGCAAAATGCTATTCTGAGAGTTTCTTTGACAAGTCCTATCCTTCAGGTTCATGCATGATTAGGGAGAGGCAGCAGCCCTGGCTGAGCACCTGAGTGTTAATGGAACCAGGTGCATAGCATAATGACATGCCGTTCATGACACTAACTTGACTTTCTTCCCTGAACCTGCCACGAATTCCTGATGATCACGCAGTTCCCCAGCAAATGCTGCACAAAAACTAGAAGTAACTGGAAGGAAGCGCCAGCCTTGGCTGGTGATGGGACATGGGGAAGACGGCTGTGAACCGAGTATGCCGTGCATTTGAGGGAGAATGGTTTTAATACTTAGTAAGTGTCAGTGTGTAAGTTTTATGTTGAAAAATGAACTAAGTCACAAGGTCTGTAAATTTAATTATTGAAAAGGATAAAGTTGGGCCTTTCAGTGAAACCGCCTGTAACTGAAGTCTCTGACACAGTAGCCTGTGGGGGAGTCAGATGAGCCCAAGAACAAATTCTGCCACAAACTAGAACTCAGGGGAGCTATTAGCATTCAACGCTGGAGTGAAGGAACCTGATCCACCAGTTGGGGAGCGCTCCTTTGAGGCCTGTGTGCTTCCCGCTCGGAAGGGAGAGAGGGATAATGAGACTGGCTCCCAGGTGCCCTGCCCTGGGGCCACCAGGCCACACGGACTCTGTGACCCGGTACCATGCCACTGATTTCCACGGTGGGAGTGGTGCTCTGATTCCAGGAATGTCTTCTTGGAATGCCTTTTCTCACTTCTTTAGACTTCTTAGTAGGGAACACACCATCCGCTGAGCTAATGGAGAAGAGGGGTGGGAGCACTTGCCACCTGCAGTGAAATCATTGGACAGCTGACAGACTTTTCCGGAGGGGCGGGGAATTGGGGCTGACCCCACATTGCACTCAGTTTTCTTTGTGTACAGCACTTGTGCTGGTGACTAGCACTGAAGAGAGTGAGTGGACGTTACTGTGTGGGTGTGAAGCTAACGGCAGCCTCAGCGGGGCCGACTTCCGCTCCCCGACGCATTCCTGTGTGTGAGTTCATGGGTCTGAGCATGACTCATGGCATGTCCCTAGAGCAATTCACTCAGAGGCTTCTCTTCAGAGCTCTCAAGAATCAAATCGGGGCCACCACATCCTGAAAAGTCCTGCCATTCAGAGGCCCTATCTTGCAGAGGGATAAGCCAGTGTCCCCAGGCCACACTTCTTCTACCGGGAGCAAGTTCTCCAGAGCGGAACAATCTTTCTGGACAAGTTTTGCCTTCTCAGAATTTTATTTTAGTAAGATTGTTACCAAAAGATTATAACCCCAAAGTGTATGCCTTCAGCTTGCCTGAATTTTAGGAATGCACTTTGTTATCTCCCCAAGCAAAATGAAAGAGAAACCTCAGTGTTGAAAAATCCTTTTCACCTTCTTGAGAGTTGTCGATGGGACTGACTTGTATATTTTGTTGCTACCTTCTTTTAAAAATATTTTTCTTATTTACTATTACAGACCTATAGTAGTGGTGCCTGATGTAGCCCACAGCCAAAGGCCTGGGCCCTGCTGTATTTCAGGCTTCTTCTTCCCTTTTTTTTTTTTTTTTTTTTTTTTAATACTCAAAGAGACACTCTCAGCAAGAACCCTTTTCTTTTTCTTAAGTAATAACGTATTACAGTTATAGTCGAAGACTGATCCTGTTCCCTTTTCTCCCTCTCGTCCCAAGCATCACCACTATCCCAAATCTGTTTCTTCTTCCCACATCTTTGCAGTTTGGGCAAGTCTTCTGGATGCCCAGTCATGTTTTTAAGTTGTCTTTCCACCTTCAGTGATGGTTGGCTGCCCTGAGCAAGCCAATAGATTGTTATGTGCCTGGAGTCCAGATGTTTTGTGTGGATTTTAATGTGGAATTGTTTTTGGTGAGGAAGCATTCCCTCGCCATACCGATGAAAAGAGAAGAAAACAGGTAGCTGGCACCCCCTGTTGCTTTCTGCCAGCCTGCTCTTTTTCCTTCCTCTCCACCTCTGTTGTGTCCAGATGTGAACTCTGCATGCCGGGTTTGCCCCCAGGTCCTCACCTGCTGTAGCTCTCACACGAGGACCACATGATCTTGTGTCATAAATCCTTTCTTTTGCTTCCTCGTGTTGGATGTATTTAGTGGTTTTCATCTTCTAATCACTATTTCATTCTAGGTTTATCCCTTTTAAATTACAAATTAAATAATTTTTTTTTCCTACCAGCAAATACCCACCAAGTTCTACTGTGTGCTAATTTGATCAACAGTTATTTATTGAGTACTTATTACATGTTGATTTCCTGTTCCCAACATCGGAATGAAAACAGCTAAGGGCTCTGCTTTCATGAAGCTTCCCTGCTATTAGGTAGAGACAGTAATTAAGCAGATAAACAGGAGATTATGAGCTAGTGGTGGGTCCAATGCCGAGAAGTGAGACAGGTGGTAGGATGACCAGTGCTGGGTGATGACTTTAGATTGGGTGATTGGGGAAGACTTCATGGACATTTAAACTGGCCTTGGAACAGGAAGTGAGAACTGGGCACGGAAGATGAGGGGGTGGGAGGTTTCAGGCAGAGGGAGCAGCAGCAGGTACAGAGGCCCTGGGATCTTTTATTGTGTCTTTCTGCTTGAGCAAGTAAGTTACAGCACACAGAAAGACAGTAGAAGCAGTTTTCTAAACACTCAATCCTGTATGGAGAGCCACTTATCTGAGGTTTTGCTGTGCAGCGAAATAAGGCTCAGCCAAACTGGCTCACGTGAGCCCTTTGAGCTGGCCTGTCTCTGTGGGCTGAAGCTGTTCCCTCTTTCCCTCAGCTCTACGTCTCCTCCGAGAGCCGCTTCAACACCCTGGCCGAGTTGGTTCATCATCACTCAACAGTGGCCGACGGGCTCATCACCACGCTCCATTATCCAGCCCCCAAGCGCAACAAGCCCACGGTCTACGGTGTGTCCCCCAACTACGACAAGTGGGAGATGGAGCGCACTGACATCACCATGAAGCACAAGCTGGGCGGGGGCCAGTACGGGGAGGTGTACGAGGGCGTGTGGAAGAAGTACAGCCTGACAGTGGCCGTGAAGACCTTGAAGGTAGGCCGGGACCGCTGGGGCACGCAGGGTACGTGGGGTGAGGCGTCTGCGGGTAGCAGCCGACGCACCTGCCCAGAAGCCCGCCTTCCACCTGCCATCTGAGGGCTTCATTGGTGCCAAGGAATTGACTTTTCGGTCTTAGGTCATCCTTGTTTCTTCGTAGGAGTGGAATCATTCTCATAGCCCCAGTATGTTTCCACACGTGGTGAGAGCTGACAAGCTTGGAGGGGTTTGGTGTAAAAGATGAGTCATTTGGAGAAGTTTTCTCATTCTATGGCAAGATTCTCTTAAAGCCATGGATTTCCATTCTGTTCATGCAGCGTGGAGATCACTTCCTATGGAGAGTTAAGAAGGAAAAAAGGATCTCTGAGTTTTGAAAGAAGATGTAACCAAAATGCCTTTGACTCTTGTGTGAATTTTGTTGGCTGATTTGGAAGGCATCACCAGTAGGTTCCAATTCTGCAGCTGCCCAGAATCCTGCAGGCAGAGATGGAAGTGCCCCCGCTAGAAAGGCGTCAGGGAAACTTGCTTTTTACCAACTCAGATACAGTCCATTCTTTCTTGTTAACTGTGACTTTCACCCTCTCCACTAATGAATAGTGTTTGTAGTTTCCAGGCAGGTTTTTTGTTCTTTTGAAGTTCTTTGAAATCCTTAGGATGCCAAGGGAAGGAGATTTTCATCTTCAGCCCTCCGTGTTCTTCAAAATGTGATCTAGGCTTTTCCCTGTGGTGAGGGTGTCCCCTAGTGTTGACTTACATTATCTCCACTTGTTTTAAATGAACTTTGATTACATTGACCTTTGCACAGAAATCAAGAGAGGGAGCCCCTTTTTGTAGCTATTAGAAAAGAACTGAAACATCCACCTCTGGGAAAAATAGAGCTCAGTTTGTGCATATGTCTCAGAAGTCAGGTGCACACATTGAGACTGGTGCAGCCACATGCCTGCCTTTTGGGGACTCTGTGACTTACCTGATACCTTCACTCATAGGCATAGTGAAATGGGAAGTGATCTCTGGCTGGTGTAAAGCAGCTGCTTTAGAGAAAAGATCACGTTCTTTAGTCCTGGAAACGAAAGGTGCTTTCCTGATGCTGTTATTCGACACACCTGTCTTTGGGGCAGGACTGGCACTGGGGTGGGGACATGTTTTTGGGTTACCTTAAGGACCCTGGATATTTCTCAGATAGGACTGTTTCTTTTCTTCTTTCTTTCTTTCTTTTCTTTTTCTTTCTTTCTTTCTTTCTTTCTTTCTTTCTTTCTTTCTCTCTCTCTTTCCTTTTTCTTTTTCTTTTTTTCTTTCTTTCCTTTATTTCCTTTCTTTCTTTCTTTTTCTTTCTCTTTCTTTCTCTTTCCTTCTTTCTTTCTTTCTCTTTCTTTGTCTTTCTTTCTTTCTTTCTTTCATCCTCTCCTCCTCCTCCTCCTCCCCCCCCCCACACTTTCTTATTAGTGTAGTATCTCTTTCCAAAACTGGTATCTTCTTCAATAATGTGGTAAAAACTGAGTATAGCCCTTAATTCAAGCTAGGCCTCTGCTTCTACGTGAATTGGTACACAATTAAGGCATTACCTTATAAGAACTAAAATTGTACTTGAAATATTTATTTTAGGCTACAAAAACAAAAGCAAGCAAACAAATAACTTGAAAATAGGCTTGTCAAATGATGTAAATTCATCTTTTCCAGGGAAGCAGAAGGTAAATGATTCTGCTTCACTTCTGCTTGCACTCTGCTAGCTGTTGATCTTTCTTGGGTCATAGTCTGGATCATTTTCCTCATCTCCTTCTTTTTCCCTTTCCTCATTTACTTCTTTATCTCATTTATCATCATCATCATCATCATCATCATCATCATCATCTTCAGTAGCTTCTCCAGTGAAGTATAGCACTGATCTTGGGATTATACAGTCATGTAAAAAGTGACCAATTTCAAAGTCTGCAGCAAGGATAGCTTCTGTAGCATCATCCAAATCTCCACTCTTAGGAACTTCAAGAGGGGCAAAGAAATTAAAATCATTGGAAACTGTTTTAGTCACAGTATGAAATGTCTCACGTCCCTTGTGTTTCTGCTTCTTAATGATTTCAAAGTGACATTCTTTTTTCCAATCTATCTGGCACCCTATACAACCCATAATTTCTGGTCCTTCAAAAGAAAAGGGGTCAGAATCATCTGGTTCTGACCTCATCCTATATGTCTTTGTCAGCACTTCATTGTAAAATATTCATTGGGTTCAATGAAATCTAAGACAAAACTCATAGGCTGGCTACTTTAATATCTTTCAAGTGCTTCAGAATAGGTTCATCATATTCCTGAACCATATCACTGAGCAAGTCAACATTCTTAAAAGCAGTTAACCAAAATTCAGGAATTCCTTTGGGATCTTTTTCTTCATCCTTTTTCTGATCTTCAGTCTTGGCCTTTTCTTTCAACTTCTCTGAAATCTCATCTTCTTCGTCGGGTTTCCATTCATTTTCTTCTTCCATAGGTTCATAAATTATATTAATTTCACATCACTTATCAAATAGAGGCTGGTAGAGAACAGCATATTTCCTTTCAAGATCATGAACTTCCTTGTAGAATTTGGCTTCTATCTGTGCACATTTAACTTGCAGGTTTTTGAGAGCGTTCACTCGTCTTTTAACTACCCTAGGCAGGCTGAAAGGTTAGAAACCAGTTACATAGCATCATAGCAAAATGGAAGTCACACTTCTTTTGTCATACTGAAAACTGAAGCACTGGAGTTAGTGAATGACAGGTTTTTTTATCTGAGGCAAAAAGCAGATTCAAAGCAAATAAAAATCAAACAGATATGACTATAGTGACCCACTGGCTATAAAATATTTCAAAAGTAGCAATGTAACTAGGTAAATTGATAAAGATGATGCAAATCATACTGCCAACCCTAAATCTTTAACCAAGTGTTGGACTTGTCATTGCTGAAATCATGGCTTGACCATCTTGGTTCTGAGAACAATGATCACTTGGATTTTTCTTTTACATATATCTCACCTATACAAGCTATTAGGAAAAGGAAGGGAGCATATGTATATTAGGAAAAAGGACAAGATCTCACACACCATTATGTGATGGTGCACACTTGTGGTCCCAGCTATCTGGAAGGCTAAGATGATAGGATCACCTGAGCCTGGGATGTTGAGGCTGAATTGAGTGAGACTGCACCAGCACTGCACTCCAGCCTGGCTGACAGAATGAGACCGTCTCAAAAATAAGTAACAGCTTTGATGAGATAAAATTAATACACCATACAATGCACTGTGAGGCACTGTTTGTTTGTTTTTTAACTTTTATTTTAGGTTTAGGGGTATATGTGAAGGTTTGCTGTACAGATTATTTTATCACCCAGGCACTAAGCCCAGTACCCAATACTTACCTTTTTTGCTCGTCTCCTTCCTCCCACACTCCACCCTCAAGTACCTACTGTGTCTGTTGTTTCCTTCTTTGTGTTCACGAGTTCTCATCATTTAGCTCCTACTTATAAATGAGAATGGGCGGTATTTGGTTCTCTGCTCATGTGTTAGTTTGCTAAGGATAATAGCCTCTAGCTTCATCAATGTTCCCACATGATCTCCTTCTTTTTATGGCTGCAGAGTATTACTTGGTGTGTATATGTACCACATTTTCTGTATCACATCTATCACTGATGGGCATTTAGGTTGATTTCATGTCTGCTACTGTGAATGGGGGGACTGATTTTTTAAAATTATACACACTAGGTTATGAGTCTCCTAAAGAATGATTAAACCTCTCTAACAATAAATGTTCACACTTAAAATGTATGTAACTTCAGGTAAACTATGCAACAGATACAAAATCCAGCTTAAAATTTCTTACCACAAACGTCTGAAAAATCAAATAATTCATTTACTTAGCCACTACTTTATTTAAGACTATCAGAAATAAAAAATAAACACTTAAAGATATCAACTTTCTATTTCTGTTAATTATAAACAAAAAGCACTACTCTGCCAAGGCGGTGAACTAGCATGGGCTTCTGGCTTTTTTTGCCCCCTCAAAAAGCTATCCCTAACAACTTCAGAACCAAGAATGAAGCAACTACTTCAGGCACATACACACCAGAAGCAATTTCAGGTAAGACTGGAGGTTGTGTTTAACTGGCACAGGGTAACCAACAACATAGGGAGGGAATGGCCACAGTAGGCAGCAGTGCAGACAGGCTGGAAGATAGCATTTCTGCAAGAAAGTTTCTTAAGTTCTGCTCCTGCCTTGCAACAATCATTGCCTGCCACCTTCACCCTTCACAAGAGCCCAATGCCAGGGTTCCTGAAATAACATGAAGAATTGATGAAAGATGCACTGGTGCAAAGCCCTCAAATATGCATTTGATCCAATCTAGGAATAATAAATTAGACAACCAAAGGAGACTGGTACCCACCCCTACCAAATACACCATAAAAATTGCCTGGATTGGCAGCAAACTTGGTCTAAGGCAACTAGTGCTCTACTACTTAGGTTCACCCTGCGCCCTTCTCCATGTCACAGACCTTCATTTCTCTCTAAAAATCAATCAGGGTCACTGGTATTGCCTAATGTGCCGGAGCTCAAAGGCAAAAATAACTAGACATTTCAAGAGTACAATATCTATGAAAGAGTGAAATTATCATCTGAAGCGGCATTATTAGAGAATTTAAACAAGAATGCAAATACAGAGATGAGGAAGATTAACAACATGCAACAAGACCAAGAAATCTAAAACAGAGAGGGAATGTTAAGAAAAATACAATGACTAAAATAAGCAACAAATAAGAGAAACAGGATAGATTCAACTGAAGATAAAGTCCATGATGTTGAAAAGTTCTACCAGAAGGCAGCATGAAAGACAGATGGAAAATAGAAAAGCTCTGAGATATGGATGACAGAAGTAGCAACAGCTAACAAACAGAGAAGGGGTATGATACTTAATAAATGGGAATGATAAATTTCTCAGAATTAAAGCAATGTAAAAATCCTTACTCTGCTTCCTAGACATGCTAATGAGATTTATGAATATAAAAGACAAAAGAAAATTCTAAAGGTGTCCAGTGAAAAAGAATAACCTACAAAGAAAAAGGAATCAGACTAACAGCCATTAAAAGAAACACTGAAATAAAGAAAAAAATTAATTGTAGTTTTTAAGAACTTTGAATTTACTATTTCATAGCCAAACTATTATTCAGACATAAAAGCAAGATGAAAATTTCATCAGGTATACCAGGCTTTAGGTTTGCCACAGATAATCACTATATATTACTAAAAGCAACTTTTGAGGAAGTTTAAAAAAAAATCCAGGAGATTCTATTTAAGGTATGGGTGTGGTCAAATATCTTCGTAAATTTCTTGCCTTGAAGGGAAAAATAGAGGGCCAGAGAAAGCACATTTGTAAATATAGACATTGGTAAATTTAAGAAACCAATAGGGGCAAATAAACTTAGATATTAGGTTATAAGCCACTACCATATTAACAAAAACCAACACATTAACTTTGGAACCAGCAGAAGACAACTTGATCTAACCAATGGGAAGCAGAAAAGAAGGAAGAAAGACCTGAAGTAAAATAAATTAAAAAAACAGAGCAAGACAGCAGCAATAAATCCAAAAATACAACTTTTAAGAAATGTAAAGTTAGACTTACTAATAATAAAGAAGCAATTAAGGCCGGGTGCGGTGGCTCATGCCTGTAATCCCAGTACTCTGGGAGGCCCAGGCAGATGAATCACTTTAACGTAGGAGTTCAAGACCAGCCTGGGCAAAATGGTGAAACCCCGTCTCTATAAAAATATAAAAATTGGCCAGGCACAGTAGTGCATGCCTGTAGTCCCAGCTACTTGGGAATGTGAGGCAGGAGAACTGCTTGAGCCCAAGGCTGAGGCTGCAGCAAGCCATCATTGTGCCACTGCACTCCAGCCTGGATGACAAAGCAAGACACTGTATCCAAAAAAAAATAAAAGCAAACACTGATACTAGAGGAAAACACAAAGACGGAAAAAGACATACTAGGTTAAAGGTTAAAAAAAAAAAAAAAGGCTGGGGGTGATGGCTCATGCCTGTATTGCCAGCACTTTGGAAGACCAACGTGGGAATTATCATTTGAGCCCAAGAGTTTAAGACCAGTCTGGGCAACACAGTGAGACCCCATCTCCACAAAAATAATAGCCAGGCATGGTGGTATGTACCTGTGAGTCCCAGCTACTTGGGAGGCAGAGGTGGGACGATTACAGTCAGCCACAATTATTCCACCACACTCCAGTGTGGGTCACAGAGCAAGACCTTGTCAAAAAACTAGGGGTAGTTATTGAAATGTCAAATAGAAATCATGGCAAAAAAAAAAAAAAAGATAAAATACAAAGGAAGATATATATCAGTAAAATGAAACAAGAGAACAAGAAATGTTCTCACAAATATCATACACCTAGTATGGCTTCAAAATATTTCAATCTACAAGTGACAGAAAAACTGTCAGGTCAAGCAAACAACGAATAAGCAGAAATAGAAGCTGAAGAATATAATAAGCTTGAGCTATTAATTTCAGCATGCAGATCTTCACAATCAACATTTACAAAAATAAGAGTATTAAGGCCATAAAAAACACAAATGAACAAATAAAAATCAAATGAATTAAGCATTCAATTTTTAAAACTGGAAAGATTAACATATAGCAAACCTAAAAAAGAAGTAACATTAATGCCGGAAACCAGACAGCAGCAATAACAAAAGACAACATGGAAAAGGAAAAGCAAAAAAATATTTTAAGAAAGTAATAAGATCGACAACTAGCAGAATTAAGACGCAAAATACAGATTATGAAAACCAAATTTTTAAGACTATTGTAAACTATGTACTAACCAATTTTAAAACTAGATAAGTGCATACATATTTAAAATATAAAACTCCAAAACTGATGAGAGAACTTGAATAAATTAGTACGTTTAAAAAAAAAATTCTCTAAAACTCCCCAGGACCTCTACTTCCCAAACTCTAAAGACCCAAAGTTAATTGTTTCAGGAAAGAAAAGTTGTTTCTTTCCTGAACCAACTTGTATAAGATAAGAATTAACTGTTCTTGGGGTAGAACTCTTCTAAAAATTTACTTTGGGCCTTTAGAGTTTGGGAAATAGAGGTCCTGGGGAGTTTTGGAGAATTTTTTTTCAAAACATACTAATTTATTCAAGTTCTCTCATCAATTTTGGAGTTTACAAAGGAAAGAAAATATAGGAAAAATAAAAAATAAAAGCAGCTTCATTCATTTCATTAGGCAATTGTATTTCTGACTCCAAAAACCAGTTAAATGTTACCACTTCCTGAAAGTTTCTTTATGCATGTATATACATGCATGCACACAACACAAGCTCATTTCACTAACAAGTAAGAACCATAAAATTCAATTACTCAACAATGTAACGATAACACATCATGATTCAATTTACTACAAGAATGCAAGGCTAGTTTGATATCCAAAATCAGTATTTCCAAAACAAAAACATATATTTACTATTTACTATAGTGAAGGGAAAAGTTCGATAGAGCATCTTAATTGATATAGTTAAAAAAAAAAAGGTCAGATTAAAAAAACAGTAAATAGGACTGAATTTAATGGAGATTTTATATTCATTCCCAATATGAATGGAAATAAGACTTAACAGTAGTGAAAGTCCTGGTAATGTTGTAAAGAAAATTATGTGGCATAATGTAATGTGGAAGAACAGAGCTAAAACTGCCATTATTTGCAGATAAAATCTTCTGACAGGGGCCAAAACAGAATGCATTACTACAGTAAGTTTAGCAAGGTTACTGGATATAAGAGCAACTTAAAAAAAAAAAAAAAAAGCAACAATCCTCTGTACATCAAGAACAGCCAAACAGAAAATACAATAAAAAAGATGCTGTTCACAACAGTCACACAAAATATACAGAAATTAACCAACAGACTCTATGAAGATAACTTTGAAACGAAAGACACAGAATGTGACCTGAAGAAGTATATGGATGAGACAATATTTTAAAAATGTAATTCTGTCAATCTATAAATCCAATGTAATTCCTATCGAAGTTTTAAGGTTTTTTGCTTGTTGACAACCCTGATAAACTGTCAAAAATGTGAATGATTGTGTTGGGGGAGAAGTGTAAAAGGATGCAACCTGCCCTGCTAAATATTAAGACATGCTATAGAGTTATAGTAATCAAGTGTGACAATGACAAGAGACAAAACCAATACAACAGAAGAATGCTGCTCAAAGACAAACACAGGTGTTTACAACTTGATATGCAATGAAGGTAGGTGGTACACCTAAATGGGGGAAGAATGGATTGTTTAGTGACCAGTGTTATAAAAACTAGCTCATGTCTTTGGAGGAGGACTCTCCCACCCAAATTAAGCCAACCTAGCTCATTAAAAAAATGAAGCAGAAAAGGGAACTGGAAGCTTACATATATCAAATATAAAGGTAGACTCTAGAGGGATTTAAGACCTAAATATAAAAGGTAAAACTATTCAATAGGAAACGCAGCAGGACCAGGAGGGACTTCCTAAACAGTTTCAAAAGCACAAGCCTTAGGGCAAGTATTTTACTAAAATAAAACTTGTTTACCAGAGGACTCCATGGATAAAATTAGTAGAAATGACACATTATTTAGAATGCCTAAAAACAGATAAGGCAATAACATTTAGAATACAGAGACTTTTTGCAAAGCATTAAAAAAATAGCAATCCCAACAGGAAAATGGGGAAAAGGTACCAATGAACAACTGAAAAGGCTCACAAGCATTATGAAGAAAAGCTACTCATTAGGAATCATAAAATACAATGAGTCTGCACCTCTTAGACTGATTTAAAAATAAAAACAAAAAGACCACAAAGCTGGATGGTACTAATTGTTGGCAGACATAAAGATAAATCCGTCTTCTTGCACTGGGTATACAGTATTTCTGGAATCATGCTAGAAGCATAATACTTAAAGGCTTACAATCCCACTGCTGAGTACACATC
Organism: Cacajao melanocephalus; assembly: GCA_963573385.1. Classification (NCBI taxonomy): domain Eukaryota; kingdom Metazoa; phylum Chordata; class Mammalia; order Primates; family Pitheciidae; genus Cacajao; species Cacajao melanocephalus. The sequence goes on from CAUYLG010016522.1 coordinate 85,645, forward strand.
TCAAAGAAATTCTTACACAGTTCCTTTATAGGACATGTACAAAGACGTCCATCACAATTCATGTTGATAAAGAAGTCCATCATAGGAAAAGCAAATAAAACAGTGAACACACACCACAGAGAACTAGGCAACATTTAGAAGCTACTAACTATAATTAACATATAGATAGTAACCTGAATGGATCTTAAAATCACAAAAAAAGTTTTTTAAATGTGTAAGCTAAGATATTCATGCTATTACGAATGATTTATGTCACCAGTGAAAGAAGAAATCGGTATTTCTTCTAATTCTGTGCACTTCCAACACACCAATAAACAAATCTTAGAAATACTTAAGATCAGTATACTTCCTATAAACTTGAACCAAAATAAATAAACTTTAAAAGATCAACGTAAACAGGTGGTACTAAACACAATTTTAAACTTCCAATAATCCTATACCGGATACTAACAGACAACAGGTTTCTACTACTGCATACCTAAATCCTAGATGGTCTTAAAAATAGATATGCCTGGAATGTTGATTGATTATAGAAAGATAAATAAGGACCATGGAAAAGGAGAACTTGTACCTTTCAATGTATCCTGTTGGTGTTTCTACCAGACCATCAAGTCTTTCTTGAAGGGCTGCAAGAATCTGAGGATTTTGCATCATCTGAACAGTTAGCTGACGTGCTTTAAAACAAAACAAAACAAAACAAAAGGGCATCGAAAGAAGGATTTTATGAAAATGTATTAGGCTTTTTAAATAGGACAATCCAATCTCATGAAGTTTTCCTAACAGGCCCATAAATTGCTGGTATATATAATGAGTAGAGACGGGCAGGGCAAGTTAAAGAGAATGTATTCTAAGAAAACCCAATGTTCAGGAATAATTCAGATTCCTAATGATTTATCTCTAGTCAAGGCATTTCTCAAGGCCACTGCCACAAGTACTAAGAACAATATCCTTTCTCTTTCTAGTATCTTGTGTTTCACCCACCTTGCATTTAAGGAAGCTCAAAGCTTCATTCAGATGCCTACCTATGGCTCTTGACAGTCTTTTGAATGCAGACAACACATATCAGAAAAGTGCAAATATACTGACAGTTTTAGGCCCAGGAGAAAGGCGAAGTTCGTGATTGAATGTTTATGTTTGATGCTTGTGTAATGTATTTCTATGTGTATGAATAAAGTTAGTTGAGACAGTCAAAGGTTGTAACTGAAGCCAAAACAAAATGTGGTTATCAACGGCTTTTTAAAAACAATCCAAATATACGCCAATTTATACAAAACAAATTACATTACTAATCTTCTCTTCAATACAGTTATTATGCAAAGTGCCATTAATTATTAATAATACTTCAATTATTAGGTGATGTACAGCCAGGATAACCAATACAGATTTTAAAATATCAATATTGGTCACTGAGGATGCAGTTCTGTATCTGTTAAGAAAATGTTACAAAATGAAAGCTGAAGCTATTAATACAAGTTCTGAAATCTTTTCACAATTAACTTTCATCTGGTTTAAAAATGAAAAGCTGAGTCATCTTGGCCCAGATCTACAGGACATAACCTAAGCAGTACAATCCCCCACTACCACTCCTTTCAAAAATTATCTGCTAAAATAAATTGTGAATATTACCTACACTTAATAAATGGCTTTTTCCCTTGAAGGAGAGGATTTTTAAAAAGACACACACTACATGTTCTCTATATATGAAACGCTAAACATACTGTCGTAAGCACCACATCAAACCTGAAACATTAAATTCAGACAAAACTCATGGGCAGCTGTTTGACAAAGCTACACCAAATCACTCCAACAGTGGAGGATGCAAACAATGACTTCTGACTTGCTGTATCTATACCTACCCTTCCTTTATCTCTCTCTGTCTCTCTCTCTCTCTCACACACACACACACACACACACACAGTTACTAGAGGTATGGACCAGTAGTTAAAATGAACAATGAGCAAGAGTCCAAAAAACCAGACTGGTACTTTTAACTACCCTCTAGTAGACATGTGCCAGCAATCACTAGCTCCTGAAGTAATATAAAGTAATACCTTTGATTTTTGTTTCTTCACCAGTTTCTTCTTCTTCTACTTCTTCAACATCATCCAAATCTTGATCAAGTTCAGACTGTTCTTTGCTATAATATCACAGTATCACACCAAGATTCAAATGTACCAATTACCAAAAAAAATTATAGAAAAAATTCATTTTCAAAATTAGTATCTCTTTCAAAGACATAAAACAGGAAATTCAAAAGGTAATTCAGTTTTCTAACTTCATATGTAAACAAGTATAAACTGGAAGTTCTTAAACTTTCATTAAAGGCATCTGGTCACATGTAAAGTTTATACTTTTCAAGATATAAAAAATTGGTTTTGTAGGTTTTTGAGGGATGTGATGTCAACAAACATGTGCATTCAACCAAATATACATTGATTTTACTTTTCCTTCTTAGTAACAACATCCTTATTTTATATGGGATGTCAACAAACCAAGCTAAAAGTCTACATTTCCTAGCCTACCTTTAGCTAGACTCTTTTGGCAGCAAGATAAAAAAGCAGAAGTACTGTATTTCTTTGAGGAAGTATCCTTAACAAGATGGTAGACGCTGGGAAGCCTTTATATTAATCCCTCTCCCCTTCCCACTTAGAATATGAGTATGATGGATAGAGCTCCAGCAGCCACACTGGACTGGGAGGCAATCTAGAGAATGAAAGCCACCAGCTAAAGAAAAAGGAATTAGGAAAAACAGAAGAATCCTGGACCCCTTATGGCTGTGGAACAACTATATCAGCCTATACCATCTTTGGACTTTCCTTTTACTTCATAGTGGATGTGAGAAAAAATAAAGACTTTGGAGTCTAATTCTTGTTTGGAACAAAGCCAAGATGATAGCACCATTGAAAGAGAAGGTAAAAAGTAGTAAGATAGCATCCTTCCCTTTTCATCTTAAAAAATCGCCAAAAATCCAATTTGAGAACATGGGATTGCATCTAGCATTAGAAAGGAAATTAAGGATTCCTAAATCAACACAAAAGGTCATCGAAAAATTCCTGTATGAATTTTTTAACATTTCGATTAGAAATTTAGTTGCTTTTGTGTCTAAACAGCATTTGAAAAATTAATTTTCCACAGAGACAAATAATGACTTAATTTTCATACAAATACAGAAAAGCTCAATTGTACTCTGCAGGCATAATTTAAATTCCTGTCAACAAAGGAAAAAAATCCAGCCTTCAGAAATGATATGTATTATTTCTGAAAGTCACCCAGGCTGGAGTGCAGTGGCACAATCTCGGCCCACTGCAACCTCTGCCTCCCAAGCTCAAGCAATTCTTGTGCCACAGCCTCCTGAATAGCGGAGACTACAGAAGTGTGCCACTGCACCTGGCTAATTTTCATATTTTTAGTAGAGATGGCGTTTCACCATGTTGGCCAGGTTGGTCTCCAATTCCTGGCCTCAGGTGATTCTCCCAACCTTGGCCTTCCAAAGTTCTAGGATTATTACAGGTGTAGGCCACCGCGCCTAGCCTACTTCTGGAAGAACTCTGATTTAGTATAAACTTAAAAGTGTACACACATAAGGGCCACTGGTTACAGATAATTGGAGCAACTCCTCCTCCAGTGTCTTTCATCATTTATTGAACATCTATATCCAAAGGCTTTAAAACAGTTGTCTATAAACTATGTCCACGTGGCCAAATCTGGCCCACTCTATTATTATTAATAAAATTGTACTGGAACACGGACACACTACATTTATGTGTTGTCTGCTTTCATATTACATCAGCAGAGTTGAGTATAGTCGTCCCTCAGAGTTTAAGGTGGACCCCCAGGAAACCCCCTACCAAAATCCTGGGATGTTCAATTCCTTTATAAAAAATGACATAGTAATTGCAACTAACCTATGCTGCCCATCCTCCTGTATACTTTAAATCACCTCTAGATTACTAACAATAATACTATATACAATATAAATGTTATATAAATAGTTATATTAGGCTGGACCAGACGAACTGGCTCATGCCTACAATCCCAACATTCTGGGAGCCAGGGCAAGAGGATCACTTGAGGCCAGGAGTTCAAGACCAGCCTGAGTAACACAGTGAGAATGAGAATTCTCTATTAAAAACAAAACAAACAAACAAACAGAATACAGTGATAGTTGTTATATTCTATTGTTTATTTGTATTTATTACTGTGCTGTTATATTTTATTGTTTCCCCCCCCCCAATATTTTCTATCTGTAGTTGGTAGAATTCAGATGCAAACTCATGGATGCTGAACCCACAGACACAGAGGGCCAACTACAGTTAGAGAATCCTATGTCGCCTAGAATGCCTAAAATGTTTACCACCAAGCCTTTTACAGAGAAAGGTTTAATGACTCTGGTTTTCAAGAACAAGAATCCCCTCTGACTTCTATACTCCCAGGGCTAACAGACATCCAAAATTAAACAATAAGGGAAGAAGGAAATCAAGCTGTCATACCAATTTATTCTTTTTAAAGTTTAAAATGAGAGTTTCAAGGTTAAGATGACAAATGGTACAAACTCACCTGATCTTAATCCTTCTAAAATCTCCACTAAAATTATAATAAAGGGTTGGTTTGTTTTTTTTTTAGGAGACTAAGGCTGAAATTAAAGAAACAAGAGCAGCAACATTTTGGAAGCTGGAAACCAGACAAGTGATAATTTCATTGAGAGAACTGAAATCTAAGTTAGCAGTGGGGAAAGCTGAGAACCAGCCCAATTACAGTCTTTAGGAGGATAAGAACTGGCAGTACCAGGTTCATTTCTAGAACTAGGATAAACGGTGGGGCAGGAGTAATGGTGGCTAAAACAAGAAAATAAAAACTGATAAGCAGCTAAATCATTAGATCTTCTCCCCTACCACAGCAGAAATACTCAGTTCCTTCTTGGCAAAGGGTAAAATTCAGAAGTTGAACTGGAAGACAACAGACAGTTAATAGTATCAAAGATATAGGACTGACTATGTACACATTAGAATGCTAAATGCAGGGATCTTCTACATTTAGAGGAACACTGGAAGCCAGATCTTTCTTTTTTATTTTTTTTTAAATGACGGGGTTTCACCATATTGGTCAGGCTGGTCTTGAACTCCTGACCTCAGGTGATCTGCCCACCTCAGCCTCCCAAAGTGCTGGGATTACAGGCATGAGCCACCATGCCCAGCCAGATCCTTCTTTACCCAGACACTGCTCAACAATGAATCTGACTACCCCAGAAAAAATAAATAAATATTCTACAACTGAGGGTTCTAACAAACGCCCACTCTGGTGACCCTACACTGAAATCCCAAATTAACAAGCCTCCACCTCCAACACTCAAATTTTCTAATCAATTTTCCTTTCTTTAAACATCTCTGAATTGCCCCTATACCCCACCCAACCCAATCTTAATGAGCAACCAAGCAAGTATTGCCTTATATTTTGAGGAAAGCCTCTTAGACTGAGACTAAAACAAACAAGGGAAAGAAAATATAAGAGGAAACAGACTATACAGGTAGAAGAAACATCCAGAGAAAAGACATTACCACTGATGAAACAAGAACAGGATGCTATCAAAAAAAAAAAAAACCGGAAGAACAAAAGAAGTCTTGGAAACTAAAACAACAGAAATTTTAGAACCCAATACACGAGTTGAAAGATAGTCTTCAGTTCTTCCCAGAGAGAAGAGCAAAGAAACAAAGATGAAAAATAGGACAAAAGATCATTAGAAGACCAATCTAACACACGGCATCTAATATTAGCACCAGAAAGAGAAAACAGAAATGAGGCAATCACAAAGTTAAATCAAGAATATCCCTGGAACTAAAAGCCACTGAACTGCTGCACTAAAAGGGTCCACTGCCGAATGTGTAACATTAAGAGAAAAAAATAATAACGTGAAAATTTCAGAACTCTGAAGCCAGATTAGCTTCCAGAAATGTATATACTGTAAATGTATTTCTTAACTATCACACACAAATGGTTATGGTTAAGAATTGTGATGACTCTGAACTTCAACACAGCAACACTGGAAGCAAGGTGACAATGGAGCAGTGCCTTCAAAATTCTGAAGAAAAATTATTCCCATCTTACTACCCTACACCCAAACAAACTATCCAGCATAGAAACATAACTATCCAGCATAAAAGGTAGAATAGTCGTTTTGAGTCATGACATGTCTGAAAATAATTTAACTCCCTTGTACTCTTCCAAGAAGGTACTAACGGAATGAGAAGGCAATGTGAGATACAGCAAACAACAAACCCAAGAGGAGAAACAAGATGAAACCTCTGAAGGTAGTAAAATGATCCAATGACAGCCATGACACCAAGGTTAAGCAATCCAAATCAGAAGTGTGACACAGGAGACAATCACTTTACCGTTATCACTAAAAATGTCTGCTTCCACTCTTCTGGTTTTTTTAATGCTGAAAACAGAATGCATAAAAGAGTGGCCCAAATTCTTATATGTACTTCTTTGTGCTGACCTTGTACTGAAGTTTCCAGCCCTCCCATTATCATTCGCTGATGCCTACAACAGCTATGCATAATCATTTAGCATTCCCTCACTCCCAAGTGCTCTATTTTAACATAGGCTACTGCAAAATTACATAAATACTGTGCACCTCATCCCATTCTTCCTGACCCTAGTTCTATAAAACACCCATTCACAGTAGAATCCTGCCACATGCCAACTTGCTTAAACCTAGGCTTCCCAGGAGGCATGACCTTGCCCAATACTTCTCCAGAATAAGTCTTTCTAAAGCCTCAGGAAAGTTGAGGCCAGACTATGACCCAGATAGTCTTTTTTCCTTGTTATCCTATCTTACAGCCTTCAACTAACAGTGGTAATGTTGCTTTACTCAGCTAACTTTGTGATCACTATTCAGATTTTCAAAATGAAACAATGAGAATTTATAGGTAGTAAAGCTATAAAGGAAAGCAAAGAAAAGAATTAGCAAAAGTCAGGATAGAGCTTATATGTCTGCGAGGGAAAGGTGCAACTGAGAAGGGGCACACAAGGCTTCTAATAGTAATGTTCTATTTTTAACTTGTCTTAATATTCCTTTAGCTCTACATATAAATACATTTTATTCACACTTTGGGCATTTGGTACATCACAATGCAAGCAGTAAATTCTCTAGGAAATATATACAATAAAAATGAATTCTGCAAGTATTTATAATCTATTATCATGCTCAGCACTCTTAAAAATAAATAGTGGCAAATGGTTTCATATATTTATGATCACATATTCTATATTTTATCTTGAATACACTGCACTTAAGTTTTTGTAAAAGTAGGTACTAAGCATTAGTAACTACATTTTCATAATATAGAATTCATGCTACTTGCTGTTAAAACATCACAGTACAAAGTGATGCCAAAAATCTCTGAAAAAGAACCAACTCTCTGCCACTTACTTGTCAATGTCTGCCATGTTGTAAGAACTCCAAATATCTATGGAGAGAAACATCAATGTTAAAAAAAAAATGTATATGTTTATTTAAAACCAATGAAAACATACAAAGCCAAAACCCTTTAAATCAATACCATGCTGAAAACTATCCCAAGAAATGTCTGTTTCCTTTAAAATACTATCAGTGTTAATAAGAAAACTCATGGAACATGCAAATTCTTCCTTACCAGTACCAAAAATAATTTTTCAGAGGATATTATCTAAAATAAGAAAAGTTACCATTAAACTTTTAGAATCTGTTGTGTAAAGACTGTAATAGCACCACTGGTTAAAAAAAAAATCCAACATTTGCTAGAATCATAGGAAAGGAACAGTACAAAAGGGTCTTCATTCATATTCCTTTAACAATCAAAAAGGTCAATTTCTGCTTAAATTTTTTGGCTATGTAGCATCTTAAAATCCATTTCATATTTAGCAATATTCATTTTTATAATCTGATGCCTACTGTACTCACTATGCCCCTTGGTTAAAAAGACTTCATCCCTGGATCAAATATCAACCATTTAGACTATTTCAAAAGCTCTGGGTCCCAATCTCAACGTCAGGTAAGCTTCCTTATCTTTTCAAATGTACATGTACCTCATGTTAGATAACTGATAACCACCAACCTCCAACTTCCCCTAGATATGCTGCAGACATTGTCAAGACTTGTGGTTACCAGACCTGAATAAGTTTACTGTTAGGACTGACCAGAGCATAACCTAAGTTGCTTCTAAGAGATTAGTATGAACCTGGAGAATACTGTCTTTAGAAAAACAAATCTTATTAAGCAGATGAGTTATATTCAGGCAGGAAAAAAAGGCAGAATGCCACAGGTAATCTACAGATGACATAAAAACTAAACCAAGTTTAGATAGAATCCACATTAAAATCAAGTTATCTTAGCCAGGCACAGTGGCACGTGCCTGTAGTCCCAGCTGCACAAGAGGCAGGAAGATCACCTGAGCACAGGAGTTCAAGGCCTGTCTGGAAATACAAGACCCTATTTCTAAAAAAAAAAAAATTAATAAATACATAAATAAATAAATAGAATCAAGTTACCTGGTAAAAATTAAAATCATAGTACATATTTAACCCACAAAATCCTACAAGATGTGTTTGCTTTCATAGCAACATATCTAATATACCTATGAACAAAGAGTTAAAAATGGAAAAGACCCTGATTTTAGCAGTTAAGTGCTAATATTTTGGGAAAACATTACTCTTGATCTAGTCTATCCTTTAGAGTAATTATAAAGAAAATATTTCTTCCTAATGTGTCTAACTCTATAAATATTTTCTATTTGTTATAAATAATTCCTAATAGTACTGAGGAATACTGATACTGGGTAGTGAGTCAGTATCTACAAAATGTTTAGCAATTATAAATACTAATCAAAAATAAGAAAAATATTGAATCTCTGACATCAAAGAAATGCAAGTAGGATACCAGTTTGTCTAGTGCATCATCAATAATTTCCTTTTAATACAGGGAAACTTGTGTGCATATGCATCCTTATTTCTGGCTGTTGTTGCTCTATCTGTTCGGAGAGCAATCTGACAACAGGAGTATCAAAAGCCTTAAACGTGTCCATCTCAGCCAGGAACCGTGGCTCACGCCTGCAATCCCAGAACTTTGAGAGGCCGAGGCAGAAGGATCACTTGAGGCCAGGCGTTCAAGACAAGCCTTGGCAACACAGTGAGACTCTGTCTCTTAAAAAAATTTTTAAAAAATTAAAAAAATATGTCCACTTACAGACTTATTCACTTATGAGATCTACCATAAAAAAATTACAAAGAATTTTATGCCTTTGCTTTCCATGTTCACCTAGAAGGTTCTTCCACAGCTCTGAACAAGTCCTCCACAACCTTTGGCTCCCAGTTCAAAGTTTCACTCCTCAGAAATGCTTTCTCCAACCTACACATTCTGGTTAAGTAAGATTTCTTGGTATACACACTCCTATAAAGATTTCTTTCTCTCCAACATAAGATGTCAGTCTATAATTATAAATTAGTGTGACCTATGGTCTGTCCCACTGATATCATTCATGATTACAGGAATTAAATCTGATCTTGCCAATCACAGCATTGTATTCTTCGGCATAATATACAAAGCTTATTATAAACTTAGTACTATCATGGAATATACATAAAATGGAATGCTTTGCAGTCACAAATGAAACAGATCTGAGTTTCTATGAAAGAACACCAAAGCAAGGCATAGGATGTATGCCAAAATCCCATTTGGATATGAAATATATATATATATATATATATATATATATATATATATATATATCACTCATATTTGTACATACTTTTATGTAAATAAAATCCTTCTGAAAACAAACACCAAAAACCTAACAGGAGTAACCTAATGAGAAAGAAGGGACTGGGGATAATGAGAACTTATTTTCCATTCACCATTACAGTCATGTGTGGATTAAATATAGAAGTATGTTCTGAGAAACATGTCTTTAGATGATTTTGTTGTTGTTCAAACATCAGAATGTACTTACACAAACCTAGACGGTATAGCCTACTAGGCACCTAGGCTATGATATGGATTATTTCTCCCAGGCTACAAACCTATATAGCATGTGACTGTACTGAATACTGTAGGCAACTTTAATATGATGGCTAAGTAGTTATGTATATGAACACAAAAAAGGTACAATAAAAACAAAGTATCGCGCTTTCCCCTGTTTAATAAAAAAAAAAAAGGTTATTACAATCTTATGGAATCATTATCACCCACGCACATGGTACATCTTTGACTGAAATATTATTATGTGCATGACTGCATTTGGTTTTCCAATATACAGATTTATACAATAATAATTTCCAATACAAATTTATTCTCAAATTTGCTGGGTTTAATACACAGTGTCTAGTAAACCCAGCAATTGTCAAAAATAGAAGGAAAACCCCAAAACTTCCAAATTTAAATTCTATAACTTTTTATTTTTTTGAGACAGAGTCTTGCTGTCACCTAGGCTGGAGTACAGTGGTGTGATCTTGGCTCACTGCAACCTCCACCTCCCGGGTTCAAGTGACTCTCCTGCCTCAGCTTCTTCAGTAGCTGGGATTACAGGCGCATGCCAACACGCCTGACTAATTTTTTGTATTTTTAGTAGAGACGGGGTTTCACTATGTTAATCAGGATGGTCTCAAACTCCTGATCTCAAGTGATTCACCTGCTTCGGCCTCCCCAAGTGCTAGGATTACAGGTGTGAACCACCACACCTGGCCCTTTTTATAACATTTTAATGTGTTCGCAGAAGAATGGCTACACTGCTAACCTCAATGTCCATTTGCAGCATTATATTTATAGTTTAACCTCTTAAAATGAAACTTCACCTTTAGTAGAGGATCCAGGACAGATAATTTAGAGAACATTAACAGGAGGCATTTACTCCTCCAGAGAAGGCTGCTCTAACCTGCCCATTCTGGATAAATTATATCTCTTGGTTGTAAGACAGACCTAATTTTCTAGTCAGTTGTAGTCAGATCATTTGGGCTGACATCAACTTTGTAGCAATCTACAAATTCAGGTAAACAACTTCTGGCTCTATTTCATCATCTGTATGAAGCAGAAAAACACCTGAGGAAGTGGGACCCAAAAGTCTGCATTCTAAACCAGAAACTCAAGTTTCTGAGGGGTGGCTCTCAGAGAGTTAGACCACATTGAGAACACAAGTTTAGGTTAATACCCATATTAACCTTTTATTGCAGTTGACATTAAATAAAATCAGTGAGAATCTTATTTGTTAGACAATAAATTGCATTCCAAGTTCTCTGTGAAAAGCTTTCATTCCTGAGAGCAACAAATTAGATTACGCAGATCAATTCCACCAATGAAAAATATGGGCAAGCACAGTGCTCACACCTGTAATCCTAGCACCTTACGAAGCCAAGGCGGGCGAATTGCCTGAGCTTAGGAGTTCGAGACCAGCTTAGGTAACATGGTAAAACCCAGTCTCTACTAAAAATACAAAAAATTAGCTGTGCGTGGTGGCGTACACCTGTAGTCCCAGCTACTTGGGAGGCTGAGGCAGAAGAATTGCTTGAACCTGGGAAGCAGAGGTTGCAGTGAATCGAAATCATGCCACTGCACTCCAGCCTAGGTGACAGTAAGACCCTATCTCATTAAAAAAAAAAAAAAAAAAAAAAAATAATTAAAATTATAATTTTATTTTAAAAAAAAAAATTTTTTTAAAATATTAAAAAAAATTAAATAATTCCAATTCAATAAAGCCTATTTTAAATTAATAACATAAAAAATAAAAAAAAAAAAAAAAAAAAAAAAAGAATTAAAAGTAGACTTTTCTTTTAAACAAAAACATTTTGTTACAATCTTAAAAGCACTGAAATACTAACAAGATAGTAAGGAATTACCAGTCCAAAACTGAGGGTAAAACAGGAAGCAGAAGGCACTTTTGCACTGAGGTCAATTGCCAATTATAAGCAATGTGAACTTTGGTTTTAATCAAAGTAAAAATCCTGGGCCTGTTCAAGGTGGGTATCTTTACGGTAACCCTCCCAAATTAAGCAGGAACTCCAAGGTGCTATATCCGCAAAAATAAATTCATTCTCTTGGACAAACAGCCCAAATTTTCCTCATCTGTATTGCCCTCCAAACCCCAAGCTATGTACTTAAAAGTGATCTGTCCTGGTACATTCAGACACTTGCATATCCAAATATAAATGAAAGCTTCCTTCTAGACCTCAAAAAATTCATACAAGTAATGTTCACAGCCAACAGGAGAAACAGAAAAGAATACAACAGAAACCAAAGACTTAAATATTGTCCAACAGACTATAAACAAATATATACCTATAGACAAAGTAAGCCAGGTTGTCTTTGATCTCAGCTTGAAAATACACTATCTGCAAGGAAGTCATTGACCTAATAAAGACTTTATACAAGTTCTAGGAGCAGGAGAATAGGACAAAATATCTGAAGAAATTAACATCCAAGAATTTTCCATAAGTGATGAAAGATACCAATCCACAGATTCAGGTAGCCCTACAAATCAAAACCATAAAATAAAGAATCCATATATATGTATCCAGCTCAGGATTTTTTATATGAATAAAATCATATGTATTATATATAAATTATATATATTAAAAATCAGTATATTATATATATATATATATATATTTATATATATATATATCAGTAAAAAGGCAAGATAGCAAAAACAAATTCACCTCAAAAGCACATACAGAAAAAGTAGATTAACTTCAAAGGCACAAAAGACTGACAGCTGTCTTCTCTTCAATAAGACACCAAAAGACAACAGAATATGTTGAAAAGAACTCGGTATGTTGAAAAGAACTAACAATCTTAGAATACAACCAAAACATTTCCTAAGAATGAAGGTGAGGCCGTATGCAGTGGCTCACACCTACAGTCTCAGCACTTTGAAAGGCTGGGGCAGGAGGATCACTTGAGGCCAGGAGTTCAAGACCAGCCTGGGCAACACAGATCATCTCTACAAAAAAATTAAAATGCTTGCTGTAGATAGACCTAGCTACTCGGGAGACTGAGGCAGTAAGATCACTTGAGCCCAGGAGTTTGAGGTTATAGTGAGCTATGATTGTACCACCACACTTCAACCTATCTCCTTAAAAAAAAAAAAAAAAAAATCTGTAACATAAAGACAGTTTCAGAATAAAACACTAACCAAAATTAGTATCACTGTATTAATATCAGGAAAAAATAGACTTCAAGGAAAAATATTACTGAGATAAAAAGGTCACTTTATAATAAAAGGTTCACATATACATGGTGTATATAAGATTTCAAAAGACATAACTAACCCTAAAAACATACTTGAAGGCCATTTTTTTTTTTTGAGACAGGGCCTTGCTCTGTTGCCCAGGCCATAGTGCAGTGGCACCATCACAGCTCACTGCAGCCTTGACCGCACAAGCTCAAGTGATTCTCTCACCTCAGCCTCCTGTGTAGCTGGGACTACAGGTGTGCACCACCACACTCAGCTAATTGTTTTAATTCTTTTTAAAAGACAGGGTGTCTTAATATGTTGCCTAGGCTGGTCTGGAACTCTTGGGCTCAAGCAATCCTCCCGCCTTGGCCTCCCAAAGTGCTGGGATTACAGGTGAGAGCCACCACACCTGATCTCCTGAATGCAAATCTTCCTTCCTAAAACAAACTAAAAACAAAATCTTCCACTGAAGATGGGAGACTGAACTGATTGGATATATAAAGCAGACATAAGGCTAAGAAACTGTTACCCAACTACAGTCACATAACATTTCAGTCGACACAGCATTGCATGTACAACGGCGGTCCCACAAGATTATAATGGAGCTGAAACATTCCTATTGCCTAGTAATGTCATAGCTCAATTCATTATTAATGTTGTTGTGATGGTGGTATAAACAAACCTACTGCACAGTCATATAAAATTATGGCACATACAATTACGTACAGTACATAAGACTTGATAAGGATAATAAACAACTTACTAGCTTATGTATTTACTATACTATGCTTTTTGTCATTAGAGTCCACTCCAACTCATTAAAAAAAAGTTAAAACTGCCTAACACAGCAACATGCTATACAGGTTTGTAGCCTAGGAACACCAGGCTATGCCATATAGCCTAGGTGTGTAGTAGGCTGTACCACTGTACCATCTAGGTTTGTGCAAGTACATTTCTACGACATTCACAAAAGGATGAAATGGTCTCATGATGCATTTCTCAGAACATATCCCCATTATTAACCAGGCATAACTGTATATATAAACAAATTCTATGTCGGAAGAAGGCTTCATGACCATAACTGCTACATGGCTTTCCCTAGAGCACACTGGGATACAAGGTGGAGTGCTTTTGAATTCTATGCTGCTATAGTTTATTTGTCCCCTCCAAAACTCATGTTGAAATTTGATCCCCTATTTGACAGCACTGAGGTGGGGTCTTTAAGAAGTGATTGGATCATGAGGGCTCTGCCCTCACAAAGGAATTAATCCATTCACAGATTAATGTATTTCTTTATAAATTACCCAGTTTCCCACCAGGGGAACTGGAGATCTGAGCTACCATGTTAGCACACTCAGCCCCCTCCCTATGTGATACCCTGCGCTGCCTTGGGAACCTTCAGAGTCCCCACAAGCAAGGTTCTCACCACATGTGGCCCTTCAATCTTGGATTTCTCAGCCTCTATAACTGCAATAAATAAATTCTTTTTAATAAATTACCCAGTTTCAGGTATTCTAAGCAACAGAAAATGGACTAATATGCTGATTTATAGCATAACAGTGTAAGTCAACATTCTTTCAAAGCCAGGATAAAAATTATCTCATCATAAGTTATCACTGCTCATGTACGTAATCATGAATAGGTTATTACCATTCTGTACCTATTTCCTTGTTAAAATGTTGATGCTATCTGTCTCTAAGTACATTAAATGAACTAATAATACACACAGGATTTAAAATAATGCCTGAATAATCACTCAGTAAGTGCTGACTATTACATTATTTACCCATTATGCTCTTCTGTACCCTCTTTGGAAAATAGTTCCAAGATCAAAATTGCAACTCTAGACAGGTGTGGTGGCTCACACCTGTCAACTCAGTACTTTGGAAGGACAAGGCAAGAGGACTGCTTGAGACCAGGCACTTAAGACCAGCCAAGGCAACACGGCAAGAGCCTGTCTCCACAAGGAAAAAAAATATATAAAACCCTGTTTCCCAATAAAAATCAAAATGTACAAAACTTCTGAATAAGTAAAAATGTATACAAATATCTAGGAAGTAAAAGGCAGAGTTGGGAACCAAAGGTATAGAAGCCACTTTCTACGGCAAGCCCAGTAATGTACTCTAATGTTCTGCAGTCATTATGTTAAAGGACTTAAGTATGGATAGGTGTAAAGCAACAACTCTCTCCTTCTAACCTCTACACTGCCCAAAAACTTATTTAGATGAAATTAGCTTGAAATGGAACTTAAAGTCATCAATCCTAACAGGTTCCTTTGTGTAAACGTTGTATTACTCTATGCCCCCCTTTACCCTTTTCTTCCTTCATAGCACTCATCACAATTTAACATTTCATATCTAAGCAATCAATTTGCCTCTTTTGCTCACGATATCTGACACATGTCCATACAGGTGCTAGTTACCCAAAGAATAAACTGACAACACAAGTAATTATGGGTTTGATTAAACTTGAAAATCTGAATACACCGATGATTAATATGTTGATATTGATGAGGATTCGTTCGCTCTAATCCTGTTTTAAATTTACAACCAAGAGTGAATAAACTACTGTATTTGACATCTTCAGACCTTTGAAGTCCAACAGATATTTCTTCTTTAGCCCCTTCTCCTATAAAAAGACCCTTTGTCTTGAACATATTTTGAGAAATTTAGAATCAATTTAGTCACCAGGAGCCAACAGGGGCAAGGTTGAATGAAGTGAGGGATGGCATTTTGGATTACATTAGTTATGGTACAGGTATTCTTTTCAAAAATCTCATTAAAGGCCAAGTGCAGTCATTTGCCACATTCAGTATTAGCTTTATAATTCTGCAAATTAATGGGCCTAATATATAAAGTTACTTTGTAGTAGATAAAATTTAGATTTTCAAATTGATAGAGTAAAAACTTTTAAATTTCTATTTATTAAATAAACAATGTTGACCTGGAAGGAGAAATCTATGAAAGTCAAGGTTTTATGACAGAAGATGTCCAAATCCAGCTACCAAGGTTTAGTTCCATATATTCTCCAAAGGACAGTATTCTTAGAACTATAGTTTAGGTTTAGGCCATTTATTTAAACTTGGGCAACTTCAAACAAGCTTGAAACATGAGAGTCCCTTGAAGATAACTATAAAATTCACTTACTTCTCGTTGATTTTTAAATGATACTCTACACGTGAAAGGTTTTCCCCTTGTTCAATCAAAGGTAATGTGTATTACCTCCAAACTAAGAATAAGAGTATTAATGTAAACGGAAGAACAAAAAAAGAGGACCCAGATATTCCTTTCCAAAGATGTTTTGAATCCACCTATTTTCAAAAAGCCAAATTTCATTTTACAGCTCTTCTGAAACCAGGCAAGCAGTGTAAATTTTAAAATGCAGCCGTGAGATACCTTAAAATACAGTGGTGAGATTTTAAAATGTAGTTGTTTCAGAACTAACTTATCAGTGACCGTCTAAAATAGGGACTCCTTGAGGACATCCTGTGCCTGGTTCATCCGTTTTGTACTTCAAAGTCCAGCCTTCCCAGATAGGACCTGAGTCGCAGCCTTCCTACACTGCCATCCCCGAGATTTTAGGGGAGTGAGGTTCATTGACAAGGTTGAAGGCTACAAACTTGGCTAAGTTTATACTAACAACTCATTCCATCCATCTTAAAAAGAAAACAGTTAAGTATCTTATTCTAGTCACTTCAATAAAGGAACTAATTTGTAAGAAAGCCAAGAACAATTAAAGCTATAAAGGACCAAACTCTTTATTTTCATCTAAGAACGGTTTGCAGGGGTGGTTCCGTCTTTGGCTTCCCTGGGTCACGCCAGAACTGTCTTAGGCCACACGTAAAATACACTAGCTGATGAGCTTTAAAAAAAAAAAAAAAAGAAAAAGAAAGAAAAGAAAAAGAAAAAAAAGGTTGATGGGGTAAAAAAATAAGTTAGGTAAGAAAATATGATCATAGTTTACTACATGACTCAGGTATAAATGGTATACATGGTAATAATAATGTAAACATTAAATATGGATCTAATCAAAACTATAATTTTACCATATTGGGAGAACAGAGAATGGGAGAGTGATAGAGATATTAGAATAGACATATTAGAGAGTGATCAGTAGGGGAGAAACAAACGCTCATCTTCCATATGGGGAAGTAAACAAATAATACCTAAAATGTAAATACCCAAAGAATAAGGTAAAGGAGTAAAAAGTGATTGACTCTAGGTAGGGGAATTGAAGAAAGACTAGGCACTGATATTAGCCTTAACCTGCCCTGTGGAAATAGCTGGCCATCTGAACTAAGTGCATGCATACAATAATAAAAAATTTTCTTAAAATAAGAAACGAGTATAAGTTATGTGAGATGGCAAGAAGAGGACCAGCAGAAGAGTGTCCTAGGCAAAGGCTGTGATGGAGTCACAGCGTGGTATAGTGGGAGGCTTTGAGCAGAACCACACTGCTAAATCATTAAGTCTGGGTAATTGGGCAGTCTCTAGATCTCTTCTCTGTAACACTTGTACTTCCTCACCCACCATGATGGTGATGAAAAGCAGTGCCAAGGATTTTGACAATCTGGGACACTGAAAATGTATATAGTGCTTCTCTAGCACAGCTTGAAACAAAGTGAACTGTTCAATCTGGTAAGATACCTCTAGTGTTTTAAATAAGGTGTAGAATTTACAAATTGCTTTTCAGCAGACTTAGTGTATCCAGAACTAGCTGAGCCTGAATGTGACTCCACATAGAGGACCCAAGTGAGTGGCAATGCTGGTTTTGCTGAAGCTTGGAGGACAATCAGCATACTCAGGCTGGCAGAGATGAATGAGAAGGAAAAGGAGCTTCCCTGGAGCCTCAGCTGGTCACTTAAAAGGTTTTCTAGGGTCGTAAGTGGATTCGTCTGGTGAGGTGTTTTGTTCCATTCTTCTGGGTATTGAGTTACCCATATTGTGAAAGGTTTAAAAAAATTAGTCATTAAGTTAAAATGAAAAAGTCTGGCTTTTTAAGGTGACAACTGCAAACGGGTAATCCAAAATTAAAGGATAAAATTTAAATAGTAAGCACTAGAAATAACAGAACATTATAACCAATTTAAAAAAAAAATGTTTTACAAGTGCTTATGTATATTTAAGAGGGCAAACATCAAGGAAAAATTGTGTGCACTTACAATAATAACAGGGGGAATTAGAGACAATGGAAAAGGAAATAGCAGAGACACTAAACAATTACTTGCAGCTGTCTTTACAAATATAAAAGACTAGAGATTTGTCCAATTTGGGGATCAGATTCCTTCCACTGAAAGCATGAGAATTCGGAAGTGGGTAGATAATAGTGCTACTGCTGATAAAGATAGAGTATCTTTCATCTGATAAATGCAGACAAGAAGCATCAGAAAGAAATGGGAAAGAAACAGACAGGTTTTTAAGAGATTCATTTTTGAATTTATGTTATTTTCATAAAAAGCAAGGGGCTTAGATAGTGACTATCATACCTGAATGGAACTATCCCAGCTTTAAGAAAGGTAACAACCAAATAGTTTAATTTTGGTGAAAGAACAACATTTAGGAAGGATATCATCAGAAAGTAAATAGCATATGCACCATGCCTTTTGATATAGGAAATGAACTGTTAGATTAGAATCTACTAACCAGTTCCTCTCTGAAGATTGTGAAAACATACAAGCATAATTGCAACTGCCCAAAGATAAAGAGGATACTCCTGGCCCTACCCCATAGTTCTGAAGCTTCAGTTTTATTTATTTAAAATTTATCTGATTTAATAATCTCTAAGGGATCATTATACCCACATTTGGATGCTGGAAGTAAAGTCGAGCCATTTTGGAAAGCTTTGTTGAAGGTTTCACATGCTCTGTGAGGTTTCACCATTAGCTGTGATCTTTAATTTTAGTGTCCTTTAAGAACAATAATAAAGTTAAGCCAAGCAAATATCCAGCCTTGCTCTTTCCACTGAGGGTATCTATTTTACAGAGAGCACTTGTCTCTTTGGGGGTTTGGTTCTAGTCCTTACACTGATTCATTTCTGGTTTTAATCAGAAGATTTACCTCTACTTATCCCAGCCATCTTTAAATGGGAATAATAAGACTGGCTCACTACACAGAAATTTAAGGAGGATAATTGTGTAAATTGCATTGAATTTGCTCTTTCCAGCTGGTGAATAAAAATGTTTATTTTTACAGAGCTTGTTATCACTTTTTAAGGTTTAGTATTATAGCAACCTGACAAAGTTACCCTGTTGAGAACTAGAACTTGGGATGTGTAAAATAACCAGTTTTAGTATTTTTTTCTTTTCCTGCTAGTGTTGAAGTCTTAACATCAATGAAATGATAAAATCCTCTCTCTCTGCGTTTGTCTCTGTTTGTCTGTCTCTCTCATACACTTACAAATATAGACAAACATACAATTTTCTAATTCAGTAAGTATGTCTAAACATTTGAATGGTAAATTATTAGGCTTAAAAGTTTCATTTTATAATGAATCTTCAGTCTTATAAAAACTCAGCTTATGCTACTTCAAATATGTTTTTATTTTATTTCTTTCTTGGGAAATGCTATCTCAGAAAGTGATGATAACTGCTATGAATAGGAGTATACAAAGTAATTTAATAGAGAATTCAAATGTAGAACAACATACATATGGGATACTAATTTAAATGTAGTAGGTTTGCCTATAGATGAGGTCAAAACAATTGAATAGCTGTTTGGAAATATGAAGGTTGAATCCCTCTATTATTATTTATGTCAAAACAAATTCTGGCTATAACAAAGATTTAAATGTAAAAAGAATGAATCTTCAAAAGTTCTCAATAAAAGTTCAAATAAAATTATTATAATCTTAGAACATAAAAGGTCTTCTAGTCAGGACACATGATTAAGAACATATAAAAATAATGAATAATAAATTTAGTGGTATAAAATTTTAAATTTCTCTATGACAAAAATAAACAATAGGTAATGGCCAAATAGGAAACATTTTACAAAATATAAAAAATATTTTATATATAAAATATTTTTCAATTTACATGTGTTAAATATAAGGATAATTTTCTTAAATTATAAAGAACTATACAAACCTATAATTTTTAAAAATAGAATAACTCAGTCAAAAAACAGAAAACTCAGTAAAGGATAGGCACACAGAAGACAAATGTAAAGGAGCATTAATCACATGAAAAGTGACTAAACCTTATTCAAAACTCAAAATGTAAATTCAAACAAATATGAGATGCTATTTTTACCCATTAGAATGGCAAAGATAGAGACATAAGATGCCCTTGTATAAATAAAAGAACATGTGTTTTATATACAGGAGCACATACATATGTACATATATGTGTACTGCCAGTTTTTGTATAGTAATTCTGTCTGAAAAAGATATGTAAGACTTGATTGCCTTTAGAAAGTGAGCCGAGGCCGCACGCGGTGGCTCACGCCTACAATCCCAGCACTTTGGGAGGTCGATCACTAGGTCAAGAGATGGGATGGGATGCTAGAGGGATTCTGCTCCTTGACTTTCTGGAAGGCCAAACCATGATCCCATCAGCTCTCCTTCCTAGTAAGCGGAGCGTTGCGAGAAAGTTGGCCAAAGCTTGAGCGGAAAAACATTCCTCAGCACAGCGTTCTTCTCCACCCCACGACCCCAACGTGCCCGCTCATGCCGTTCCTCTAATAAGGGCAGTCTGGCAAGCGTTTTCATGGGAAA
>CAUYLG010016523.1:0-32962 GCA_963573385.1 Cacajao melanocephalus
AGAACTTTGGGAGGCCGAGGCGGGTGGATCACGAGGTCAAGAGATCGAGACCATCCTGGCCAACATGGTGAAACCCCATCTCTACTAAAAATACAAAAAAATTAGCTGGGCATGGTGGCACACACCTGTAGTCCCAGCTACTTGGGAGGCTGAGGCAGGAGAATTGCTTGAACCCGGGAGGCGGACGTTGCAGTGAGCCGAGGTTGCGCCACTGCACTGCAGCCTGGTGTCTGGTGATGGAGTGAGACTCTGTCTCAAAAGAAAAAAAAAAAAAGATTGTAATGTGAATTGGCACAAAAATGAATGAATATTAATTTAGACTTTTATCTCCATATAAAGCATGCTAATGCCTTTTTCTTCTAGCAGTACTTTAGCCTCATCCATATAGGGTAAGCCCAATACTCATTAAAACATAAATTACTTATGTAATTGCGATACTCTTAAGAATGTAGATGTTGGCATTTTCAAAGCACTATTTGAAATACATGTTAGTAGACCTGACTGTAAAAAGATTCTCTTGTATTCAAACATCCATCAATAAACATTTAGCACCTTGTTACCCTCAATGCGAGAGGTGGTTGGGAGGAAGGGCAGGACTGAGAGATGATGTGGAGCTCCCGGTAAAGAGAAAAAAGGACCGGACAGGCTAAACTTTACTGGCAGTGGGGAGAGGCAGCACAAAGCCTTCCCTTCCCCATTCTTTCTTGTTTTCAGGCTTCCCAGGGTAGGAGTGCACAATTCATGAGTCCTTTGTAAATTTGTACTAAACCACATTTCCTCTTTAATATGGAGTACCCATCACCCTTCAAGATAGCCCCAGTCTGTCCAGGTGGAGCCCACGGGTAAGACTGAAAAAGAAGCTCTTGTCAAATCTAAAACATGCAATGGTGATTCCTTCCCATGTGTTCAAGTGTCTCTAAACTAGACATGTCCATGATGCTTGGTGTTTCAGAAAAAGGTGGTATCACTTTTTGTTGGAAATGAAAATGAAAATTCTGAGTGACCATGAATTTCCTAAAATGTGTTATTATCCAAGAAACCTTGAAACTGCTTATAAGGTGAGAAGGAAGGGAAGCAATGGAACAATGTTGTGAATTGTATATGGCCTTTGAAATGAAGTTCTACCCCCTAAAGCTCAAAAAGTGGGGGAAATGTACAAAGTTTTTTAAAAAGTCTGTGAGTTCCTTGGTCAGTATGCTAATTTCTCTGCTACTCTCCCTCTTTTAATATTTCTCACCAGGGTATGGGAATATTGCTCCGAGCACTGAAGGAGGAAAAATCTTTTGTATTTTATATGCCATCTTTGGAATTCCACTCTTTGGCTTCTTATTGGCTGGAATTGGAGACCAACTTGGAACCATCTTTGGGAAAAGCATTGCAAGAGTGGAGAAGGTCTTTCGAGTGAGTACTGCATCATATTTCAGTTCTAACCACTGTGATTTAGTTGGTGTTAGCCTGACAGTATCCAGGAGGCAGTATCAGGGGCATTGTCTGCTTTTAATGGAATAGTTTAAAGTTATGATGGTATTTTCTGTTTTGGCCAATGGAAGTCAAAGATCTTGCACCTAAACTCTCTTCCTTGAGTAGCTTCCTATTTTAGAGTGGCATTTCTACAGTCACGACACAAGAAAGTTAAGTATGGATTTGCCAACCCAGATTTTTTGAAGAGGTGAGACAAACTCAGTTTCTCCTTAAAGATGGAAGAGGGGATCCTCATTGTGTTTGTCATGAGGTAGAAAATTATAAATCCATCCATTTTATTGTTGGAACTCTCTCATTCCATTTTATTGTCAAGCACAGTGTCTTCAGGCTAATCCTGCTTCTTCCAGAAGCCTGACTTCTCCAGACACTGCTCTGGGCTTTGCACCTGTCTCACAGTGGTCTCTCCCTCTCCCACCTCTCACTGCTGAGTGCTCCTTCAGAAATGGCACCCTGATGTACTACTGCCTACTGAACTGTTGATGATTGCTATTGCCCTAGTGGGTTTTTTCCTCTCTGGAATATTTGTCTTTAAACAAGAGACAACAATCTCAACTCAATGAATTTATTTGCTAAAATTAAAATTAATTAATAAATGATTCCAGGGATCAGTAACAGGCATAAGTGGATGAGTGATTAAACTGGGGTTCCCAGTGGCCTTTAACTCACTCATTCATATAGTTTCACAGAAAACCTGTTTTGCTCAGGTGTAAGGTCATTTCTGATCTCTTACTCAGTACTAACCTAATTCTCAAGTCTTTCAAACCGTCCTCAGGGAATTCTTTCTTATGATAACTTAATATTTAAGAATGACATTTTGAAGTCTTTTATAGGATCTAGGAGTGGTGGGCAAAGGTAGATCAGCTGGGAGCTCTAACGCTGTGCTTTTTTTCCCCTGTAAGAACTCTCAAACTTTGAGTTCAAGGCTGTCTTTGCAATAATGGCTTATACTTCTTTTTAGAAGAATGCAAGGGAGCTTTCAGACGAGCAGTTTCAGAAGCTTCTTAAAAAGAGTAGGATGGGAGGAATGAGGCACCAGAGCTGGGGGAGCCATAATCTTACTGACCATGAATTGGCTGCCTCAGTTTACTCATTCACAAAAGGGGATAAAATTTGAATCTATTTTGTCAGGTTTTGGTGATGATTAAATGAAATAATGTGTGGAAAAGAGCTTGTCACAGGGCAGACACATAGAGCCCAGAGCTTCTGTGTATCTCTCCAAGAGAAGCCCTCGTGGGCAGGCTAGCCACTCCTTCGGGTTTCATCTGAGAGCTCTGTGGTGTGTGAGTTCTTCTGGAATGTCCCACAGCCTTTGCTCCTTAATGCTGGCTGGCTGGTGGCCTCATTAGAGCATGCACCTGGGCTCCTCAGTAGTCGCCATGGAAACCGCCAGTATTCAGCTTCCCTGATTTTCAGATGTTTAGGTCTTCCTAAACCAGACATGGAAGTCCTGTCTCTAAGAACTGTTTTGAACTTCTTGGAGGCATCTTCTTAGCTGCTGCCTCATGGCCCTCTGACTTAGAGAAGAAACAATCTGGTAGATTGAACACTCAGAACAGGATTCAGTTGGGGAAATGACTGATCTGGCATTTTTATTTTTATGTAGCTTCTTTAGATCTCAGTTTCTTTATTTGTAGAAGAAAGGATTGAACTAAAAGTTTTTGAAATCCTCCTTAGCAGAAAAAATTCTAGTTACTATATTCAAAATGACGGAAGAGGTTGCAATCATTTGGACATCTGCTACTAAATTTAGGGACTTAGTCTTCCCTAATGAATTTAGACTACAAATAGAATGTACGGTTCTCCTTCCCCTTGAAGCTGCCTCTCAAATGGATCATCAGCAGATTCTGAGACAGAGACTTAGAAACCTCACATTTCATCTTTATGCTGATTGTCCACTCAGCTCCTTGCAGCACCGTCAAAGATCACGATTCTTTTAGAAGACGAGACAGTTGCATATTATTGAATGGGCAGTGCACAATGAACGCATTTGCTGAGTGTTGGAGGGTGCTATTGGAAAAGGTGACCAAATTCCAGGGGGAATGTTAGCACACTTCCTAAATATACAGACAACTGAGCCTGTAGCAGTTTGCTTGCAGCATGTAAAGTTTTGGAAGAAAATCTCAAAGTTTTCTGCCATTGATTTAAACAATATTTAAAAGTCCAATTACATTTAGGTTGTTATTTGAGAAGTGAAATTTGTATAAACTAACAAATCTTGGGATTGTGAATTTTTAATTCTCATGCGGGAAGGTTTATTTATTTATTTCATCTGCTCAAGGAGTGTTAAGCCCTTCTCTTTATCTGTTATGTTTTCTCCCAGCTCTTGGGAAAAGAGGATTTATTATGGAGTAAAAATAAAATCTAAAGTTGGCCTTGTACTAGGCGTGGTGGCTCACACTTGTAATCCTAGCACTTTGGGAGGCTGAGGCAGGTGGATCACCTGAGGTCAGGAGTTCGAGACCAGCCTGGCCAACATGGTGAAACCCTGTCTGTACTAAAAACATAAAAATTAGCAGGGCATGGTGATGCATGCCTGTAATCCCAGCTACTCAGGAGATGGAGGCATGAGCATTGCTTGAACCCAGGAGGTGGAGGTTGCAGTGAGTCGAGATCATGCCACTGCACTCCAGCCTGGGCCACAGAGCAAGACCCTGTATCAATAAATAAATAAAATAAAATAAAGTTGGTCTTCTAGATGCCTGAATCCTGAGGTGACCCAGGTTTGGGTCCTTCCAACACATCCCAGGTCTGACCCTCATTTTAAAGAATTGCTGAGGGGTGTTGCATTACTTAGAAATGCTTTTGGTTGTGGAGTAATAAAATGCCTGACCATTGGAGCTTTTTATGGCATGAATAAATAAAAATTCTTTCCTCTCCTCTGGAGTTCAGAACTAATTGTGAAATAGAGGAATCAGATAGAGATCAAAATGCCAGCTTTATTACTTATAAGCTGATTAGAGAATACAGTTTTAGCTTTGTTTCCAAAAGGGCTTATAGTCACTTTACCCTGAATTAGGACTTTGCTGCTGCATTAGTTTTTCTATTGCTGTGTAACATGTGACTACAAACATAGAAGCTTACCACAACACTTTTAAATGGCCTTCTTGCACCAGCACTTAGAATGTTTAATTTTGCTCTCAGAAGGTGTTCAGAAACAAAGGAAGGGTAAAAGTTAAGGTGCCACATTATTTGCAGATGTGCCTAATAATCAAATCTAAATGAAACTAAAATAAGAATGCTCTCAATTTTCTTTCTTTTTTTATTTTAAAGTAAATATGGGGTCTCACTATATTGGCCAGGCTGATTTGGAACTCCAGGCCTCAGGTGATCCGCCCTCCTTGACCTCCCAAAGTGCTTGGATTACAGGTTTGAGCCACCACATCCGGCCACACAAAATTTTTAAGCCAGGTGTGCATACCAAATAAAATATTAAACTAGATGTACAGAAAGAACCAAAAGTGAATTCACCAGAAAAGACATGCCACAAAGACAGAATGTAAATTCTGTAGAAAACAGAGTACTCAGTGCAGAAGGATACTTTTCTTTGTATCAGAAAGTGCTTGCCAACCAACCAACCAACCAATCAACCAACCAACCAACAAACATGCCTTTCATAGACCCAAGAGGGATGCAAAATTCTTTACTCAAGGGAGCCTTTTAGCCAAATGAAATCACATGTAAAGTCAGAAAGAACTCACCAAAGGGAGGGGGTCTGAGAATCTGAGAGGAGGTTCATCCAGACAGAAGAGGAAACGGACAGAAGCAGAGAGTAGAAAGGGCTCAGTCAGTACTGCACTCAGTTCCAGGGACCTCTTATTCCTCTGAGGTGCACTCACTTTGATCCCACTTCTGACACCATTCATGTCACCCTGAATAACAGACAGAGAGAGGCCCATTGAAAGAAAATAATATTTACTCAGGAATGGGCATTGCAGTGGTAACATACCTGCCACTTTAAACTATGTGTGCATTCAAGGAGGTAAAGCAAAAAAAAAAAAAAAAAAAAAGGTTTTTAAAGGAAAAATGAGGAGGATTACATAACTGTTTTGAGATAATTATCCTTGGCCACCAGGATCAATAACAAGGGTGATGCCAGTCCAAGGTTGGACAGGCAGTTGCTGGGTAGATATCTTCACAGAAATACTTTTCTGTGTGAGGCCATGATGGCTGTTGTGCAAGGTTATAGTTTTTGCATTCTTTTATGATAGCTCTTGTAATCAGGCATTTGTGCATTAGAACTCTTCCTTCCTGGCTTTCTCTGACTGTATTTTTCAGGGTTTTAAACGCAAGTAACCCCATTTTGATTCTGACAGTTTTCATACTCCCAACATTGATTAATAATGGGTTAAGAATTTGGACCCTTATCTCACATAGCAAGAAGCCTGCAGGTATGTTGACTCAGGCTTGTGCTATCAGCTGCACAATGTCAGGTGTATCCAGATTTGTTACCCTATTGTTTCTGCTCTGTTTTCCTTGGCATGGTGGCTCATCATCCTCAGACTTGTCACTCACATTGCAAGATGACTGCTTCATGATCAAATAGCATGTTTTCACCCAACCTCATATCAGGAAATACAAAAGGAACTCCCTTAAAATTTTATTTTTAGAGCAGTTGCATATTCACAGCAAAATTGAGAGGAAGTACAGAGATATCCCATATACTCTTCCCCCACGCATGCATAGTCTCCCTCATTATCAACATTCCTTGCCAGACTGGTACATTTGTTATAATTTATGAACCTGCATTGATGTGTCATTATCACCTACAGTCCATAATTTACATAAGGGTTCACTCTTGGTGTTGCAGAGGCTATGGATTTGGACAAATTTATAATGACCTGCATCTACCATTATAGTATCATACATAGCATTTCACTCTCCTAAAAATCCTCTGTTCATCTGTCCCTCTCCCCTATGCTTGACAACTACTCATGTTTTTATTACAGTTTGGCTTTTCCAGGATGTCACTGATATGGTTTGGCTGTCTCCCCACCCAAATCTCAACTTGAATTCTATCTCCCAGAATTCCCATGTGTTCTGGGAGGGACCCAGAGGGGGATAATTGAATCATGGGGGCCAGTCTTTCCCGTGCTATTCTAGTGATAGGTGAATAAGCCTCGCGAGATCTGATGGCTTTATCAGGGGTTTCCGCTTTTGCTTCTTCCTCATTTTTGTCTTGCCGCCACCATGTAAGAAGTGCCTTTCACCTCCCACCATGACTCCGAGGCATCCCCAGCCATGTGGAACTGTAAGTCCAATTAAATCTCTTTTTGTTCCCAGTTTTGGGTATGTCTTTTTCAGCAGTGTGAAAACGGACTAATATAGGCATGCAGTTGGAATCATACTGTATGTAGCCTTTTCAGACTAGTTCCTTTCACTTAAATATGGGTTAAAGTTTCCTCTATGTCTTTTCATGGCTTTTGCCCATTTCTTCTGGGAGCTGAATAATATTGCATTTTCTGGGTGTACCACAGTTTATGTATCCATTCACCTGCTGAATGACATCTTGTTTGCTTCCAAGTTTTGGTGATTATGAATAAAGCTGCTATAAACCTCTGTGCACAGGTTTTTTGGTTGGACATAAGTTTTCAACTCCTTTGGTTAAATACCAAGATGTGTGATGACTGGGTTGCATGGTAAGAATATGCTTAGGTTTATAAGAAATCACCACACTGTCTTCCAAAGTGGCTATACAATTTTATGCTTCCACAAGCAATGAATGACAGTTCCTGTTGCTCCACATGCTCATCAGCATTTGCTATTGCCAGTGTTCTGAATTTTCTCAATTCTAATGTGTAGTGGTATCTTGCTTTAATTTGCATTTCTCTGATGACATATAATGTGAAGCATCTTTTCAGATGCTTACTTGCCATCTGTGTATCTTCCTTGGTGAAGTGTCTGTTAAAGTCTTTGGCTTTTTTTTAAAAATGGGCTATTTGTTTCCTTATTGTTGCGTTTTAATGTATAATGTATTATTATTATTATTATTATTTGAGACGGAGTCTTGCTCTGTCACCCAGGCTGGAGAGCAGTGGCATGATCTTGGCTCACTGCAACTTTCACCTCCCAAGTTCAAGTGATTCTCCTGCCTCAGCCTCCCAAGCCCAGGTGTGTGCCACCACACCTGGCTAATTTTTGTATTTTTAGTAGAGATGGAGTTTCACTATGTTGGCCAAGCTGGTCTCGAACTCCTGACATCAGGTGATCCACCCACCTCAGCCTCCCAGAGTGATGGGATTATGGGCATGAGCCATGGTGCTCGGCCATATTGTGTATATTTTGAATTAGTCCTTTATCAAGTATATCCTTTCCATCCTTTATCAAGCATACCCTTCGCAAATATTTTCTCCCAATCTGTGGGTTATCTTTTCATTCTCTTGATAGTGTCTTTAACAGAGCAGAGGTTTTAATTTTAATGAAGTCCAGCTTATCAATTATTTTTTTCATGGAGCATGTGTTTGTTGTTGTACCTAAAAAGTAATTGCAAACCCAAGGTCATCTAGATTTCTGTTATCTTCTAGGAGTTTAATACTACATTTTACATGCAGGTATGTGATCACTTTTAAGTTGATTTTTGTCAAGGGTGTAAGCTTTGTGTTGCAGCCATATTTTTTGCATGTGTATGTTCAGTTGTTTCTGTGCCATTTGTTGAAAAGACGATTTTTTTTCTCCATGTTGTTGCCTTTGGTTCTTTGTCAAAGATAAGTTGACTATATTTATGTGGTAGGCTCTCTATTCTAGTGTATTGATCTATTTGTCTATTCTTCCTGCAATATTATACTATCTTGATTACTTTAGCTTTATAGTAAGTCTTAAAGCTAGTTAGTGTCAGTCCTCCAATTTTTTTTCTTCTTTTTCAATATTTTATTGACATCGGCTCCTTTTATGGCAGAAAAATCTTTCCCAGAAGTTACCCTGCAGATGTCCCCTTCTGTGTCATTGACCAGAATGAGATCACATTCGCATCTGCAAGGGAGGATAGGAAAGGAAGTATTGGAAAAAGGACGATAGTATTGCCATGATGGACTTAGACTAGTGATTCTCAAAGTTTGCTCTCTTGACCGTAGGCATCAGGCATCAGTATCCCTTGGACCATCAGCATCACCATCCACTGGAAACTTGTTAGAAATGAAAATTCTTGGTGGCAGGGGTCAGGGGTGCTGGAGCTCAGCAATCTGTGTTTACCAAGCTCTCCAGATGATTCCCGTGCTTAAGGAGTAGAGGAATCATGTTTCATCTCTTGGGGCTGAACACATCGCTGTATTAGCATTCTGTCAGCAAAGAAGTTCGAGTAAGCAAATGACAATGTCTTACATGGATGTCGATTAAGTCCTAGCCATAGAGACCACTCACAGGGAAGATGTCGTCTCTTTTTCTTGTCATGTATCAGGTGGCTGTTGGGATCCTTGAATCCATCAGGATAAGCTAGCCTATCACAAACAGCTTACTCCCACTCTTGCCAGATCTGCTGGAACCCAGACAGCTTCTCAGGCTCAGGGGTTAGTTAGGGCTGGGGAAAGAGCTGAGTGCTGCATACTGGCTCTTCAGAGCATTGTCCTTCAGGTAGAGCCCATTGGCCCAAACTAGTTACCAGGCCCCATTGGTAGCTGCAAAGGGGGTTTGGAATGCATTATTTTGTCTCCAAGAATAGTAGTGGATGGTAAAATTGGTGAGCACTAGTATAGTCATATACATATGCTCTGAGATGTGCTCGTGGGTCCCACTCTAGGGTGACCAGCATTTCAGGAATTTAGGTCCAGATGGTTTGTGCATCACTCTTTGGGGGGAACACTACTATTGTGCAACTCATAGATTTCACACCTGAGAAAATGGAGCCCATGATGTGACTTTCCTGGATTCATACAGTGAATTGGTGGCAGGACCTGGATTAGAACCACTAATCCTGCCTTAATCTCTTCCAGGTGAGCTGAAAATATTAATGTCAGATATATTAATCTATGCTATGAAATCAATGTGGAGTTTAGAATATTTTAGTATACCATGCTAATTAAAGTAAAAATAATTCTTGCTCAGTTCTCAGGGAAATATCTGGGCATTCAGCATCCCAAATATCTGCTTATTTGGGATGGAGCAGGGCTGACACTGGATTCCAAAGCAGGTTTTGGAAGCAGGAGGCCTGTTTCTCCCCTGCTGTGGGCTAGCTGTCTTGCTGGGCTAGGCTGACTGTCACTTGATAGGATGCTATAGGAAAACCAGTCAAATTTTGGACTGGATCTCGTTTTCTTGCTCCAAGCTGGACTTTGGCCTCTGGTAGGAAGTACCTGCTTCTTTTTATCCGGCTGGGATCAGCAGGCTTTCTGATACTTCCTCTAAAACCAAGGGACACCTTTTTTTTCTTTTTCTTTTTTTGGCCTTCTTCCCTGCAAGGATATGGCAGAAATATTTATTTGCTGATGGTTCCAAATGATTCTGGGTGTCACTGACAAATAATAAAACATTACCCTAGACTTACCAGTGCCAAAATTACTTGGAAAACTTAGAACAGACCGCATATTTAAGACAGAGGTGATGACAATCTCAAAGTGCTAATAAGTTTAAATTAATGGACTGATCAACCACTTTAGATTCCAGGAAGGGGCATGTGGCAGAAGCCAAGGTCTCCTGCAGGGCTCTGCCATGTGCCTGGCATGAATCAAGGAGAGGCTTTTAAGAACACAATTGGCAGGAAGCTTCTGTTTCTCCCAAGGCATCTTTGAGCTAGCATCCAGCAGAAAAAGGTTAACTTAAAATAATTATTATTTCAAGGGCCAGGTGCAGTGGTCCACGCCTGTAATCTCAGCTCTTTGGGAGGTCAAGGCAGAAGGATTGCTTGAGCCCAGGAGTTCAAGACCAGCCTGTGCAACATTGTGAGACCCTGTCTCTGACAAAAAAATCAAGGTGAGTGCGGTGGCTCATGCCTGTAATCCCAGCACTTTGGGAGGCCAAGGTGGGCAGATCACTTGAGGTCAGTAGTTCGAGACCAACTTGGCCAACACAGTGAAACCCTGTCTCTACTAAAAATACAAAAATTAGCTGGGCATGGTGGTGTGTGCCTGTAGTTCTAGCTACTTGGGAGGCTGAGGCAGGAGAATCGCTTGAACCGGGGAGGCAGAAATTGCAGTGAGATGAGATTGTGTCACTGCACTCCAGCCGGGGCGACAGAGTGAAACTCTGTGTCAAAAAAAAAAAACAAAAGTCAAAAGAAGTTACTTGGATATGATGGCGAGTTCCTATAGTCCCAGCCACTCAGGAGCTTGAGGTGTGAGGGTTGCTTGAGTCCAGGAGGTTGGCACTGCAGTGAGCTAGGATCACATCACTGTGCTCTAGTTTGGCCAACGCTGTCTCTAAAATTTTTTTTAAAGTAAAATGAAAAATAAAAATTATTATTTCAAACAGATCAAAATCCCTGTTTTAAAAACTAGGTGTTATTTTCAGCATTATGGGTTCAGCTACAGTTTTCGAGACATACTGGTAATGAAAATGTTCAAGGGTCTTGGCTATGCACATTAGCTTTGTACCCAAAGAGGCAGGGGAGGAGGGATGAGCGGTAGGCTGAGGCTTTAGTTTAAGAAATGGCTGCCTTTCAGTAGTGTAGAAAAGACACAATATTGGTGAACTTCAATTTATAAGTGCCCGTGTGTCTCTGGACTGTCTGCCTCTCTAACATGCCTGTCCTCGTACAAACCATGTTATAAGTTCCTGACAAATAACTCAGTAGAGTTAATGTTGTGTGTTCATGTGAGTTTATTTTTTATCAGAGAGAAAACCCTGGTTTTAATGTAAACAATTGCTTTCTTCCTTTTCCTACGGGGCAAGAAGGTAGGAAGTAATTATTTTAAAACGCAAATAATTTTAAAGCTTTATCAACCATGTCTGTTCCAAATTAGTTTAAGGATTTTGTGTGGCTTTAATGATAGGTCCAGAATGTACACATGGGGTGACCTACATGTATGACATCCATAAAAGAGACTACACAACATTTTTAAATGATAGCCCATGACAGTTTTTCCATGGACGGCCCCTTCTTTCCTCCCTTTATCTAACGTAGGGTTGCTCGGCCTCCTATTGACATTTTGGGCTGGGTAATTCTTTGTCATGGGAATTGTCCTGTGAATTGTAAGATGTATAGCAGCATCCTTGGGCTTCTGCTCACTGATGGCAACATCATCACTGCCCACAGTCATGATAGCCAAAAATGTCTTCAAACATTACTAAATGTGTCCGCAGGGGCAAAATTGCCCTAGTTGATTTGACCATATCTATACTGGGATATAAGGGACAATTGCCCCAAAGACTCCCAGGATCATGCCCTGGTCCCCCATCCAGATCTTCCACATGAGCTCTGGTGTCTCCACCAATGGTCCAAATTAGTTTTTCAGTGCTAGCGCCATCCCGACTCAGAACTCTCCTCTCTCAGATGGGTCCTTAAAGAGGCTTCGGAGATTTTATGTTCTGGGAATGAGATCGTTTCTCACCAATGAGGGAAAAATGCTTGGAGACTTGACTCTGATGAGTCCACATAATGATAAATTGTTCTGCTATTATTCTTCGTCAGGCAAACCATCTCAGCACTAACTTTAACTGGCCACGGGGACTTATCTAATGTATGGTTCCTCCTCTTTCTTGGCTTACCTTTAATAACTGACCAGTAGTATCCCTTTGGTGTTTCCTGTTGTCTTCTGAGGTCACTATACAACGTTTTAATGGCCTTTAAAATGCATCTTCACTCTTTTCTATGAAGAGTAATGCTATCAAACATTGCCTAAAATAGAATTACTTAAAATACTGCCTGGATAGCGTGAAACATTTAAACATTTTCCAGGTAGCTTTAACAGAGTTTCTCTCTCTCTCTCTCTCTCTCTGTCTTTTTCCTGGCAAATTTTGATTGAAGGTAACTTCTGGGAATCTGATTGTTACTTTGGGGTGGGAAATTATTCATGAACTTCTGCATGTAGGGACCTTTCTAGGGAGCCTTGGATCTGTCATTTGTCTGAGAGGATTTTGTTGAGATAATACTGAGTATTATGGCACTGGGGTATCAAAGATATAAGTCGCTGATATGGTTTGGCTGTGTCTCCACACAAATCTCATCTTGAATTGTAGTTCTCATAATCCTCAGGGGTTGTGGGAGGGACCCAGTCGGAGGTAGTTGAATCACCGGGGAGGTTATTCCTATGCTGTTCTTGTGATAGTGAGTGAGTTCTCACAAAACCTGATGGTTTTATAAGGGGCTTTTCCCCCTTTGCCTGACACTCGTTCTCTCTCCTGTGGTCCTGTGAAGAGGTATCTTCCACCAAGATTGTAAGTTTCCTGAGGCTTCCCTATCCAGGTGCAACTGTGAGTCAATTAAACATCTTTTTCTTTATAAATTACCTAGTCTCAAGTATTTCTTCATGGCAGTGTGAGACGGGACTAAGAGAGTTGCTAATACGTTTTGAGGGTTTATTATGTCAGGCACTGGGCTATGTGGGCCTTACGTAGAGTAAACTGTGCAATAACCCTGTCAAAGAGACTATTATTGTCTTACTTTTATGAGATTGGAATGCTTAGACTGGTTCTGTGACTTGTCCAAGGTCACACAGCCCGTAAGTGACAGAGCTAGAATTCCAAATTAGGTCTCCCTGTCCCAGAGTGCATGAATAGACTGACATTCCACTATACGCCCTTTCTTCTTTCTCTTGCAGTGTAGGCATAGCATCTGATGGCTCAGAGAAGCCTTCACAAAAGGTTTAGTAAGACCTAGGGACAGATAAAGACGGCTAGTTGTCAAAAAGATATTGGACCTGTCTCTATCTGCTTTAAAAGGGTTTTAGTTTTCTGACTTTATGCTCTCTCGAAGTGTGTTGAATTGCATCATAGCCTCTGATTCATTATGTACCTGCTTTAGCTCCCTAATACCAGCTCATTATTAGCTAACATCTCTCTCTTTGTGTTCTCCATTCTTGAAGGTTAATCTAAGATTTAGGTGTCCCCTTGCTCATGTCTGCTGCTATGTAGCTAATACAAAGATGGGTTTATATTCTGAAATCACTATAGGATGTTAAAAGTAATGGCAAAAACCACAATTACTTTTGCACCAACCTAATAAAAGAGGGGCCTATACTGTACCAAGAGCTGACTTGTTTTGACCCACCTCTGCAAGAGCAGTTGCCAGGCAGAGATAGTCTCCACTCCGTTCTTCCACCCATTGCTCTGCTTTGTATAACCTGCTTAATGTTAAAAACCAGAGGAAAGGCACAGCTCGAAGCCAAGCCTCTTGGTGCCCTGAGATAACTGGCCTTATCCTCTGAAACAGTCTTCTTTTTCTAGATTCATCAGAGTGCCTCAGTGCTCTGCTTCAATAGTTTGAAGAGTGTGGAGTTTGAGAGCATTCCCACCAAGATTTTAATTCCCATTGGGGATTTAACTCAGTCCTAAACTCAAGGTCTACGATGTCAAGTAGTCTTAAATATCTCTTCCTTTTAGGAGCCGTTTAGCTATTTCCTCATCTCTTTCAGATTTTGCTGGTTTCCCCTAAGGCTTCTGAAACTCCAAGTATCTCTGATAGAGGAAACTATCTAGAAAATTTTATGGGTATTCATTATCAGTGAGGTCTTGCTCATTGAAGAGATGATTACTTCTTAGAATCCCAGGGGTTTTATTAAGTATTAATAAAAGGTTTTATATTTTTGCATTTTGGAGCCAGTGAAAGTCTAGTGACGCTTTAGGTCTACAGTTGTATCTAAAGATTCCAGGTGCTTTTGAGTTATGAATTTAATGCAAGAGTTTTATTAGCAATCACATTTTTATTAGCATTAAAAAATCAGTGTAATAGGTAAATGATTTTTCATGTTCATGCTTTAGCACCAGTTTGCACAGGTTAGTTTGGTTCCTCTGGAATTCATTGATTTAATAGAATAATAATTATTGCTCTTTGATAGAGAACTCTTTTAAAAAATTATCAGTTTAATTTTTTTTTTCTTTTTACATGTAGTCTCATGTTACTTCTGTGAGCCAAGCAAGCAATGTGGTATAGCTTCTAACAAATTAGAAGAAAATCGAGAGGGGCCCTTGTTGAATTGAGTGTGTGCGTCACAGAGCTGGGTGTGTGATCTATGTGTTCACTGTAGGATAAGTTTTAGATGCCTGACATGTCAGTAGTCATTGATAAATTCTGGATACCTTTATGACTTTTGCTTTAGGGAAGGGAAAATGTTTAGAATACACATCATTATTGAGAGATGTGCCAGTGTTCTGAATCATTACCTCAAAGAGCCAACTCCCTTGGGAGGTGACAGTGTGACAAGCATGTGCAGGCCCATGCTGAGCAGGCTCTGATGGCTTTGTGCAGGGAAGGGCTGCCAACACACTGCACTCTCCTGAACCGAATCCAGCCTAGGAAATGTGCATTCCTGTTAAAAGTACACTTTGGATTTCTAGGGGAGAATGCATTGCTTTTTATTTTCTGAGAGGAGCTGCATTTGTGCATCATAGCTGTTTTAACCTAATGGCTTTGCACTATGTCTTGCAAGTTTACTGCTGAGTTTTAGGCTCCTGTTCACAGAGAGCTGTAGTTCTCATCCTGTAGGTGGTGGGCCCCTAGGAGCCTGAGGTGTCGTTTTAAAGGATCAGAGAATCCTTTTGTGCTTCAAGCATTGCCGGTGGACAGAATAAACAGTATGTCTCCTTCACATGTGTGCTTCCCTTTTCCAAATGTATGTAGAGGGCTTGTCATCAATGATTCCTTTCAGTTCATTTTAAAGGGTGATTCTTGAATTGATAGTATCTTTATATCTATGTCTATGTCATCTATATCTGTCTATCATCTATCTACTATCTATATCTATCTATCTATCTATCTATCTATCTATCTATCTATCTATCTATCTATCTATCTATCTTCTATCTATATTTTTTTCTCCCTCTCAGTTAGTAGCAAAAGGTCTATTGTGTGGGGATTGAGGAATTTTTTTTTTACCTTCAGAAGGGATTCACATACTCACAAAAGTTGAGTTCACTGGCCTTTCAAGCTAGCATCAATTTCCATGTCATTCTGGGCTTTCTTTTTTGTGTGCATTTAACATTTTCATCCTGGCCATAGTCACTGTTACAAAGAAGTTCTCTTTTCCTGTAAGATACTCCCAGGAGTTAGTAGGATACGTTAGAGCCTGCTTCAAAATTTTCTTTCTGCCTATTTTTTAAAATTGTGGTAAAGTATACACAACGTAAGATTTACCACCCTAGCTGTTTGTAAGTGTACATTTCAGTGGCATTAAGTACATTCACATTGTTGTGCAACCGTCACTACCGTCATCTCTAGAACTTTTCCGTCTTCCCAAATGGAAACTCTGAACCTGTTAAGTAATAACTCCTTATTTCCTCTCCCCCAGCCCCTGGTAACTACCATTCTTCTTTCTGTGTCTATGAATTTCACTACTCCGGGAACCTCACGTAAGTGGAGTCCTTTTGTGTCTGGCTTATTT
Organism: Cacajao melanocephalus; assembly: GCA_963573385.1. Lineage (NCBI taxonomy): Eukaryota > Metazoa > Chordata > Mammalia > Primates > Pitheciidae > Cacajao > Cacajao melanocephalus. Next base: position 15,945 of record CAUYLG010016523.1, read on the forward strand.
CAGTTAGTGCGGTGTCTTTACGGATTCGTGAATATTGCACACGTGTCAGAATTTCCTTCCTTTCAAGGCTGAGTAATATTCTCCTGTGTGTATGTATGTATGTATATATATATATATATATATATATATATATATATATGACATTTTGTTTATTCATTTATCTGTTGATGGACTTTTGGGGCTGTTTCCACCTTTTGGTTATTATGAATAATGCTGCTACAATCATGAGTGTATAAATATCTGTTTGAGTCTGTTTTTAATTATTTTGGACATAATCATTGTTGAGTGGAATTGTTGAGTCACATGGTAATTACACATTTAATTTTTCTGAGGAACTGCCGCACTGTTTTCCACGGTGGCTGCACCATTTCACGTTTGACTAGCAATGCACAGGGGTTCTGTCTCTCCACTTCCTCACCAACACTTGGTTTTTTTCTGTTTTTGTTTTTTTTTCTTTAACTTTTATAGGCCAAAATAACAGTGTTTGGTAAATTGCTGTCTGACTGCCTCTAAGTCCTGGCTGCTCCCATAGCTGCTGTTCTGTTACTTTGGGGGCTAAGTGGGGAGGCTGTGCCTTCAGCCTCGCTTCCCTCCTGCACCTGCCCTCCTTCCCTGCCCTCACCTCCAGCTGTGTCCCTGTGCATCTTCCTATCCCACTCGTCAGCCTGGGCCCTGTGAGCAGAGCTGGCGGGAGGGTAGGTGGCTCAGTATCAGGCTGACTAGGGCCTCTGAGTGAGGGTGACACCCAGTTTCCACCAGACCTTTTTGCTACTCTGAAATCCTTTTATTCACCCAATCATGATTTGCTTTCCTGTTCTCCACTGTGGCTACTCCTTCATGCTCCTTGCTAGGTCAATTTAATAAACAATTCTCAAATAACACTTTTTTTGTGTTCTCAGCACTATGACAGTATGTGGCAGTAAACAAGGGACAGTCCTTTCTCTTAGGAGAAAACAGCCAGGCATCGAGATCAGTGTCCATAATACTGTGCGGAATGATACCAGGGCTAGGGCAGGCAGGCAGGCTCTGAAGTCACACCGCCTCAATGAATGATCCATGATCTATCTACTTCTTATCAGCTATGTGACCTCAGGCTGTGCCTCAGTTTTCTTATTTGAAAAATGAGGTTAATAATAGTTCCTGTCTCTTTTGGCACTTAGTCGATACTTGAGAGCAGTGCCTGCTGCATGGCCTCAATCAATGCTATTCACTATTATTAGAGGACACTGTTAGCTATGGGAGCCCAGAGGAGGGACTTGTGAATTCCAGCTTGTATATTTGACATCACTCGAGTGACCTGTCTTGTCTTGCCATGGATTGTTCTGCTCCAGCAAAGCATAAGGGCCTTGAAGCTGAATGTTACTGTGCCTTTCTTGGCCTGTATCCCTGTAGGACCTGCTCAGTGCTAAGTGCTTTGGAGGTGTTCAGTAAATATTTATTGATTGTGAATTGATTCGAGAGGAGAGAGACATGAACCAGGTTTCTTTCCAAGCACCCAGGATGTGTAAGATTCACAAATGAAGAAGAGATGCTTGCTGATGCTGCCCTCTGTTCTACTCTTCCTGGAAATGGGCATATGGAGGTGGGTGGGGCTGGAGAAGTGGAGGGGGCCCCAGAAAGGGTAGGGACAGAGAGAGAGAAACCCATGGACAACAGGATCTATATGTGGGATAAGACCTCAGCCATCAGTCATGGCTGTCTCTGGGAGGAGAAGATGCGTTGGCCAAGATTCAGCGAGCCCTTTTGAAAGGTAAACAGCACAAGAAAGAGTGCAGATGGTAGGTTGGTCGGCTTCTCTGGGGCTCCCCCCAGGGGGTGCCCTTGCCATTTTGTCTGTGTGAAGGAGGAAGGTTGTCTTCTCTGACTTCGGCTGCACTTCACTGGCTGCAACTGTTCACGCAGATGTGTCCATGTGATCTTACCACATACGTAGATTTTCGTAAAAAAAAGAAGAAAAGATCCAAGAATGAATAGGAATTTATTTTAGCTACATGCTGACTGCCTCTCAGCTTGCCCGTGCTCTTACTAGATCTTGAACACATGGGCCAGTTTGTATTTTTATAAAAATGCATCAGAGCGTTACTAAAAGATCATAAAGGAAGACTAAAGTTTCCTCCCAAAAGATGCCTGGCCCTTCAAATACCAACAAGGGATCCTTGAAAGATGGGTTTTACTGAGCTCAAATGCTGTCTCTTCTGTTTAGATACTGTGTTATTACACCGTTTTCCCCTCAGACTGAGTGATGTTTCCTTCATTACCTTTTCCCATTCCTTGGCAGAAATACCATAAGCAACATCAGTGGTCTTTCTATGTGAGCCTGCGGAATGACTGAAATAACTAATACTAAATTATTATTATTAATATTTGTCTATTCACTGCCCACCCTCAGGTCCCCTCTCACTCCCAAGTAGTCACAAATGAGTGTATCGGGCATCTCGTCTCAGTTGTCAGGACTGTCCCTTCTAATTCTAAACTGCTTTGCAAATTTGCTTGAACAATTAGAATCAGGAACAGATATCATGCAGTTAAAATGAAAGGGAATTTATGTACAATTTAAAGAATAGATTATAGAGAACTTTCATGTGATTTTCTAAAAAAAAAAATAAAGTTTGCTATGTACTGTAACAGAGTTGGCACCAGAGCTAACAAAAAAAGCAAATATCAACATTTAAAATGTGGTACATGACATGTAAATGCCATATGGTGTTCTTGCAGTGATTACCACTTTCTTTCTGATATTCATCCTTTTCCTGACATTGCCGTCTTCTCCTTGACTCTGCCGCTCTTCAGAAAATCTCCATTGTCCCGAGCTCTTTAATTCTGTATTTATATTAGGTGTCTCTCTCTTTTACCTACCCTTTGGAGGCTTATCAGCCTTTTCCCCAAGGAAGAGGAGGAAGAGGACCTGTCCAGATGGCTGCATAAATGTGTGACACCTGCTTCCGTGAGCCACTATTGGAAGAGTTTAAGAGTTGATGGGATTGTCCCCTGCCTAGAGAATGGGCACACATTTGCTTCTCATCTCCTTTCTATTTTTAAAAAATGATCATATGCCTTTAATGATATTTCTAGAAATGGCTTGAATTCAAATTATTTTCTATTTTTAGGGAAATAAAAAAACAACCTACCAACCAAATTTTCTGAAAAGATTATATTGGTCAAAAATTTAAAAGTTTGTCATAGTTAGTATTTCTTGAAGTAAGGGTCTTGATGATTTTGTTTGGGGAGAAATCTCTGCTTCACCACTGGAAATTCAAAGGACCTATGCATTTATACTGACTGTGCCACACTCTTTCATCTCCAGACTTTTGCATGTGTTATTTATGGTGTTTGAAACAATTTCTCTACCGTCATCCTGGTCTCAGCTCAAATGTCAGTTCCTTGAGGAGTTTTTGCTGACTTCTAAATGAGGTCAATATCCACCCCCCCAATAGCATCCTGCGCACCCCTAGAATAACATTCATCTCACTGTATTGGAGGTATGTGCTTGATGCTGAGCATCCCCATCAGCCTATGAGCTGTGTGAGGTCAGGTTCCATCTGCTGGTTCACCACTGCATCTCCAGGTGCTACCAGGTGCTACCAGGTGCTAGCACAGGCCCTGGCACCCAGAGAATATTTAAGCTGTCCTTGATGAATCAATGAATGAACATTGCTTGACATAAGTTTATACATCTTGATATAGAAAATAACCTTGAAGCTGGACTAGGTCCCAGCTACTTGAGAGCCTGAGGCAGGAGGATCAGCCCAGCTTGGGCAGCATAGTGAGACATTCCATAATCCTTCTTACATTCCTAATCCCGCACCACCTCCCTCTAAAAAAAGATAAAGAGAATGACCTTGAAAACAAAAGTAGTATTGTATGTAAATAAATGGCAATGGGGAAAAAAGATCTTAGTCTTTGAAGTACAATTATTTTGAATAAAAGATGGGTCCGTAGGGGAGCTGCTCCCTGATGATGCTTATTGCCAATGGTATTCATATGCACAGGCACTTTTACCTCATCAGGCTTAGATGTGTAATTCTACAGATTTATCAAGTCAACCTTCTTAAATACAATATACAATTTACCTTCATCCAGTGGTTCTGAACCCTGTAATATCCAATATCTTTTTATAGCATATATTTATGAATGCTCTTTTACTATATTGAAATGAATTTCAGAGATAGTGCACCTTGCCAATACAGGTAATTTTGAAAAATTCAATGCAAATTTTCTAGCTACAATATGAAGGAAAAGTCAATGGAAAGTAATATGTTTCAATAATAGGTTCTCAGTTATGAAACCCTAGGAGACCTGCTGAAGCAGTGAGTCTTGGAGTCTTTAGGTAGAATGCAATATCTCCAAATGCAGATTGGTTCAGGTATGTTGTGCTGATGTCTAAGATGTCACAAAGGACTTTTTCTCCAGTGGTGTAGTTTTCCAAAATAGAGAACAGCTCTCAGCAAGCTTCCAGCTAATCTATTTACATTAGAGTCAGATTCTTATAAAATTTGGTCTACTTTGAAAAGATGCAAACAATTTGTGTGTGTGTGTGTGTGTGTGTCTTTACATGCAAAAGCGAGTTTAGGTTCTTGGCTCAGATAATTGTAGACATGAGTTTTCTCAGTGGGACATTCAAAACTCATGCTAAATGTGGGATGGTTCTGTGATTTGTGGCACTGACTCTTGTATTGCAGGATGTCTGAAAGTCTTTGACCTCCTCCCACTACATGCCAAGCGTGCCCCTCCAGTTGTGACAACCACACACACCCTGACAAGTTTACAGACCACCTCCTAGGGTGTTACGATCTAAAAAGCGTTATTAAAAAAAAACTTCCAGGGAGCTCCCATGTAGCTTTCAATAATTTACATACCTAATTTCTATTCTCGTGTAAATGGCTGTGTTCCAATAGTTAAGTCTCTTCTCTTGATGTATTTCTTATGCTATTAATATTCAATTCTATTCCACAGGTATTTATTATGTGCTTGTGTGTGTGTGTGTGTACATCCATCTGCCTATATCTTTCTATGTTATATACCTTTACTAGCATTCCAAATGATAAAATCCTGTCAGTTTCTCTCTCGCTGGATGAATGGTTTTATTGTTTTTATAGAATATTTGCCTTAAACAATACTCTCATATTTTCTCGAGGTGCTGAAATAGAAGAGGCAGCTGTAGAAAAATTCGGTGTGCTGGGCACTTAGGACATTAAGATGAAGGAGCACACTGTGTAATAGGAAGACACATGGATGAACAGACAGGCAGCGATGCAGGTTGAGCAGCATTATGGGCAGGGGACTGTGCAAGGGTGAAGGAACGTGGATAGCAGAGAGGAAGAAGTGGTAGCTCTAACCTGAACTGGACAGGGCTTCCCGCAGGAGGTAATGTCAGAATTATGTGTGAGGAATGGACAGGAGTCCAACAAGCATTAAAAAGGTGGAAGAACATCCTAGCAGATGGAACAGCCCTTAAAAGGGCACAAGAGCTAAAAAGAAATGAGCTATGAAGCCATGAAAAGATGTGGAGGAATGCTAAATGCAATTGTTGCATGGAAGAGGCCAATCTGAAAAGGGTATGTGCAGTATGATTCCAACTACATGATATTCTGGAAACGGCAAAACTATGGAGACAGTTACAAAGATCCGTGATTGCCAGGGGCTTGGGGGAAGAGCGGAATGAGTCGGTGGAGCACAGAGGATTTTTAGGGCAGGGAAACTATTGTGTATGTTACTATAATGGTAGATCCATGTCATCGGACATTTGTCCAAACCCATAGAATGTACAGTGCCGAGAGTGAACCCTAATGTATACTATGGATTCTGGGTGATAGTGATTGTCAGTATAGGCTCATTAGTTGTGACCAGTGCACCACTCTGGATTGGGATGTTGACAGCGGGGAAGGCTGTGCATGTTTGGGGCGGGGGCTCTGTGGGAGGTCTCTGTACCTTTCTCTCAATTTTGCTGTGAAGCTAAAACGCTTCTAAAAAAAAATCAAGTCTTGGAAAGGCACCGAAGCATGAAATGGAGCAGTATTGGGGCACCAAACAATCCAGTCCCTCCAGAACTGCAAACTAACTGCTACTATGGACAAGGGAGAGGGATCAGCAACTGCCTGGCTGCAGCGGGGATGAGGGGGAGGAAATGGCAGATAGGTGTCCCTGACGGTTTCCTCAGGAAATGGGTTGCCACATTCTGGAGGAGGAGGAGGAGGAGGAAGAAGAGGAGGAGAAGGAGGAGGAGGAGCGGCATGAGGCAGCAGGCAGGATGCATTTCTTGAACTGGATCAAGGCCACGTCCTCACAGTTCTCCCACTGCCACCTTTGGCAAACGTTCCTGGGATTCTGAAGGCTCAGACAAGGCTCATCTCTCTTACTTTACCCTGGGGAGTATCTCTTCCTCCTTTTCTCTTTTAGTTTTTCCTCCAAGGAAGGGTTGTCACTCCTTTTCCAAAAGAAAGAACGATCAAGTGAATGAATTTCAAGGGCACCATTCTGTTATTTCTTGAGGGAATCACCGCCAATGTCATGATGCTCATTCTCTCCTTCCTTTTCTTCTCCTTAGTCCTCTCCCTCTTGCCCTCTCCCACCTCTCCCCCTTTTCCTTTTCTTTCATTACAAAGATTACAAAGAGAATACATGGTCACAGGAGAGACTTTGGAAAATGCAGAGGAGTACAAAGAAGAAAGTAAAATCATGTAAATACCATTTGTCCAAAGAGATCCACCATTAACACTTGATAATTGTACTTCTGAATCTTTTCTCTGAATCTACATTTGGTCGTAATGCCTGGTGCGCCACTGGCCCCACAATACCCCTCCCGCCTGCTCCCCTGTCCAAGTTTCCCTGACCTCTGGTACTGGCAGGGGTTGTCACCATGTCCTGGCCACAGCCTGTGCCTTCCCTGTGTTACTTCATCAACTCCTTCTGAATTGCTGACCTCTGCTCTAACCACTGATCGTTCACGACAGTATTGCTACCCACCTTCTGCAGGTGATAGATCCTTCTGCCTCGGAAGTGGAGGTGCTACTGTCCTGCTGTCCTGGAGCTGAGGGAGATGGACACCATCCTCCCCTGTAACACTATTCACAGGAATAGATACAACACCTTCCAAACTGCAGCTGAGACCAGTTGTACTTTTTTCTTTTGAGAATAAGTTTTGCTCTTGTTGCCCAGGCTGGAGTGCAGTGGCACGATCTCAACTCACCGCAACCTCCACCTCCTGGGTTCAAGTGATTCTCCTGCCTCAGTCTCCCAAGTAGCTGGGATTACAGGCATCCACCACCATGCCCGGCTAATTTTGTATTTTTAGTAGAGACAGGGTTTCTTCATGTTGGTCAGGCTGGTCTCGAATTCCCGACTTTAGGTGATTCGCCTGCCTTGGCCTCCCAAAGCGCTGGGATTACAGGCATGAGCCTGGCCCTCTTTTTAACAAGACTTTTTAAGATTTAGGAATGTCAGAGAGACATTACCCACAGCAGTTACATCACGTCAGGTACAGTTCTGGCTGTTCTTGGAGCCCAGAATTCCAGGCCTGTCCCAGGGTTTCCAGTTGGGTTGTGACCTTGACCTGTCTCCAAGTGGCTGAAGCCAGCTTGCCCTGACCTCCAGGAGTAGCTGTTGCAGGCAGGCAGCTTAGCTCAAAATGAGAGAAATTATGGCAAATTTAAACAAAAATGAAAAAAAATTGAAAAGGATATTGGATAGCTACCAAATCCTTGGGATGGTTGGAAAACCAAACTTGGAAGGTACTTTGTTAAGTACCTGGAGTGGGGCATACACCACCATTGGTGCCACCAGCCCTGGAATGGCTTTCACACAGTCCCTGTTTCTTTATATAACATCCATGATATGTCTGCTCCTGCCTGCCCCACCCCACCTCCCATGGAAACTCCCTGCTGATGCTTTCGCTTCCATATTGATCAAGGGCAAGGTTTACCTCCCATGCCCACCCCACTCGGGGTTCCATTTCCTCACCCTCTGTTGAAGGACTTAGGAGGATCCAGGACTCTTGAGAGGTGGGCTGTGCACAGGTGGTGAGACATTTGGTACCAGCACCAGCAGAAAGCTCTGCATCTAATCTCTTCCTCTTGGCCCCCTGGCTCTCCAGACTGGACTTTTTGCTTCCCCCTGGAAGACTCTAGGAAGACCTCATCTCTCCCACTGTACTCTCGCTCCAGGCTGAGTGGCCATTCTGCCTTCTCTCTGTCTCTGTTCCTAACCTGGTCTTATCTAGTCTCTGAGAGAGGAGAAAGTGGTTCTGTAAGGGTGCCTCTGAGAATCACCACACCTCTTTTCAGAACAGTCTGGGCAGGGGGGTGCCAGTGAGAGGAAAGAGGAGGAGGAAAACACAGAGAACTCTCAGATGACGACTTCAAGATTTGACCCTGTTACATCTGCATGTGTATGGTTCAAAGTCTGAACTACGTCTTTATGGTTGGGAAAGCCTGAGTTGTGTGTTTGTATCCTCATAGCAAGAGAGGCTGGGAAAATTAGTGTGCATGTATTTGTCCATAACACACACTTGGAGTCTGGATTTCCTGGAGGTATTTGTATAAAACTTAGATGAGATACAAAGAGGACAAGTCTCCCAGGATGTCAAGGTACCTGCCTTGGGTCATTCTGCCATGAGGCCTCCAATAGAAACTTCGTCAGGAGTAGAAAATGGCCAGTGTACGTGACGTCCAAGTTCACTGGTACCTCCTTAGCCTCCTTGCGGGGTATGTCTCTCCATCACTAATCCTTTGTTTTGGATCATTTGCAAGAACTCCCGTTACTATGAAGAGGGAATCTTGATGTATGGACAATAAACATGGAGACTGTTGTAGGCAAACAGCTCGACAGTGTCATTAGGTCCCCTTTGACACGCTGTCACTCTGTGGGTTCTTTCCCCTTCACAACACGTCTGATTTGTCACAAGCTGTGATGAAATATTTCCTTGCATGATTGTTTAATGCTTGTCTCAGCTTCTATTAGCTCTGTGAGACTGGGGGCCATTTTGTTTTACTCATTGGTGAAGTTAGCTTACTCCCTGATAGAGAGTAGATACATGATAAATACTGATTGGAAAAAGGAATGGACAAGTTAACGAGTTCATAGCTTGAAAAATATGCAAAAGGAATTTTCTCACTTTCAGGTGCTTCTTCCCGGTTCCCTCAATGCAGGCCTTTCCAGCGTAGGGTTTATTTCTGCAAGACTTTCTATAAAGTTGTATTTCCTTCTTATCTATCTTTTCATTCCTCATCTAACTAAAAAGTTCATGCGCATCCCTTTCTCACTTCTCTCCATTTTCTTTTTATCTCTGAAACAATTAGGTACACGCCTAGTCTCTCAAACCATTGTTCCATCTCGTCCTTCTATACCCCGTCTCTACTAAAAATACAAAAATTACCTGGGGGTGGTGGTGCACTCCTGTAATCTCAGCTACTTGGGAGGCTGAGGCATGAGAATCGCTTGAACCTGGGAGGCAGAGGTTGCAGTGAGCCGAGATCACGCCACTGTACTCCAGCCTGGGCGACAGAGTGAGACTCCATCTCAAAAAAATTCATGGTACCGGGAGGACTGACGATAAAAAGATGATTATACGGTTTTTGAAAGAAACCAATAAACAGCATCCTCTCTTTCCCACCCAAATACGAACCAATAAAAGAATAAGACAAAGGAGATGATAAATTGAAGCTTAACATTACTATATTCCCTTTATACTGCAGAATATGGCTTATATCTGTGGGAAGATGAGTTAGGTAGGAGATCACAAGGGGTACTTCTTCGGGGAAGCTTGTTTCCAAAAGGAAGGGGAGAGGAAGAGACTGAGTTCACAGTTTCCAGATCAGAATAAGAGTTGAGTGGCCATGTGTATTACAGCAGGTGGAGCTCCCTATACAGGGAAAGAAGCACTGGGGTGGAAAATGAGTATTTATCCTATTAGAGGGGTCTTGTGCCTTCACTACTATGCACTGCTTAACCAGTAAACTGTGACCTTAAGCCTTGTTAGCCAGTGGGAGAAGAATGAGTCTACCTTTCAGCTGTCAGCATTGTTGCTGTAGTATTATTGTATGCTTCTGTTTGTGCTGGTGGAGAGGGCATTTGAGATGGAGACATTGTCCATCACGCTGGTAGGATAAATTTAGAATTTGGACAGGTGAGCAGCCGGGAGGGGCATCTTTTTGGGATTTTCAGAAGTTACTCCATTGGTGTGGCTCATCAGCAAGTACCCATCCTCCTTGCCTTTCCATGGGCTTTCTTCCATACTTCAACCAAAGAGAAGGACTCATCTTCAGTTAAGGATTTGTCTGGATGTTTTCTACATGCGGTATGATCACTTATGAGTTGTTCCTGCCTCTGAGACGCGGCTTCTGAATATTTGGCTAACAAAGATTTAAAGATCGTCCATTACAGTTGGCATGCTTTTATGTTCCACATGCCAGAGCTACAAGAATGTTCTTCTTTCCTTTCTTCTCTCCCAGCTGATATATTTGGTCACCCGGGCGTCATTAGGTACTAAGCTTTGCCTTCAATATCTACCAGGGTGGGGCACCATGGACAGTGCCACAGAGACTTTCAGCCAAAGGCTCAGATCTTCCCACTGGACTTTGTGTGCAAGAGGAAGGAACTTTTTCTTTTCTTTTTTTCTCTTTCTTCTCTCTCTCTTTTTCCTCCTTTCCTCCCTCCCTCCCTCTTTCCCTTGAACTGCCATATCCCTTGCAACTAGAATGGTCCCTGACATGTAAAGGTTTTAAATAATTATGTGCAGAATTAATTAAATGCAAAATCTTGTGTTCCAATAGTGTATTATCTTCAAATGTTAACAGCCACTAGTTTTTTAGAATAGAAAACTTTTGAAAATTTTAATTAAAGTCTTGCAATGAAACAGCTGAGTTTTTTTTTTTTTCCTTTTCCTTTTCTTTCTTTTTTTTTTTGAGGTGGAGTCTCTCTCTGTTGCCCAGGCTGGAGTGCAGTGGCGTGATCTCGGCTCACCGCAACCTCTGCCTCCCAGGTTCAAGCAATTCTCCCTGCCTCAATCTCCTGAGTAGCTGGGATTACAGGTGCCTGCCACCAGGCCTGGCTAATTTTTGTATTTTTTAGTAGATATGGGGTTTCTCCATGTTGTCCATGCTGGTCTTGAATGTCTTGAACTCCTGACCTCAGGTGATCCACCTGCCTCAGCCTCCCAAAGTGCTGGGATTATAAGTGTGAGCCACCATGCCCAGCCTGAGTTTTTATTATTGTGAATTTTATTTTTCTTCCATCCCAGATGCACCTATGTTGGTAGTCTAGTGATAAAAACAATTTACCTGTATATACCAACATCTTTTTCAAAATCTTTTCATGGTGAAACCAGCAAAGTACTGAACTGGCCTGTCTGTCATAGGTGTCATGCAACATGACTCAGAGTCAGAAGCTGGATATAAACTTCTATTTTTTGGGGTAGATATGATCCATTTGTGTATTCAGCTTTTGAGTAGGACATTTTCATTAGGCTTCATATAGGTTCCACTTCACTATTTTCACTGATGTGTGCTAGGAGTATCTCTGCCATGGAGATTTCAGGCAAACAGTGTTTAAAAGCTCTTCTCATAGTTTATAGACTTGCTAGTGCTATAAGGCCATTCATTGTGATGTTGAAATTATTAGTTATAAGTGAGCCTTCTGAAATAAATCTTGGAAGGAAACATGATATAAGAAAATAAAGTCTGCTGGGAATGGTTACTCACGCCTGTAATCCCAGCACTTTGGGAGGCTGAAGTGGGTGGATCATGAGGTCAGAAGTTTGAGACCAGCCTGGCCAATATGGTGAAACCCTCTCTCTACTGAAAATACAAAAATTAGCCAGGCGTAGTGGCATGTGCTTGTAGTCCCAGCTACTCGGGGGGCTGAGGCAGAAGAATCGCTTGAACCAGGGAGGTGGAGGTTGCAGTGAGCTGAGATAGTGCCACTGCACTCCAGCCTGTAAAAAAAAGGAAAAGAAAATGAAGTCAATCCTCTTGCTAGGCAGTTCCCATTATCTTTCCATTTTGAGAAATTATCCTCAGTTCAGTTGTATTACTATGGTGATGTGTTTGCATTTCAACAAACCAAACCAACCCATAAACTGAGCTCTGCATATTTAGCTTCTGTCGTAGGATTTTTACTTCAGTGTCTTTATTCTTGAGTAAAATCCTCAACATTCTGGCTAGAAATCACAACAAATAGATAATTTTCCAGCCTGACAAAACAATCTGAATTGTTAATCTCAGAATTTGAAAAAATTACATAAAAATGCAAACAAGGGGATTAAAGAGGGGGTGAAAAATCAAATGAAAAAATAGCCCACAAATGAATGGAAGTATACATGCTCTCCAAAATAACATTGTAGAAGTAAACAAAAACAGGCAGAGAATTATGCTTAATGAGAATTGGACGTGTGGCCTAGCCCTCTGAGGCCTGAAACAAGTAAACACTTCCTGAATTGTCGGTCCATACCTCCCTCTCTCAAAGGAGGGCTCTTAGAACTGTCTCCCTCTCCTCCTGCTTACGAAGCTTACTTGGTCTTTGGAACAATTGCACATATAATTTTAACAACCAAATGAACTCTACAGGAGATGGATTTTGAGTACTTCAAAAATTGCCATAGTTTATATCAATCAATCAGATATGGGAGACAGTTTTGCAAAATACTGTTTGTGTAAAGAGAAAGGAGGAACATGTGCTCTATTCTAACCAATCAACAAAGTGTGAAAACATGATTTAGAGAGAAGGACACAACCATCCTGTCAGTTCTACCCAAATATCACATCAGACTATCTCTTCCCTGATAACAGTTTTGTTAGCCTAAGGACACATTAGCTCAGGTAGATCTGGGCTCTCACAGAGCTTTCTGCTAGTTGGTCTGCTTACTGGTAAGTAAGCAATGCAATTTTGCCTAGCAACCCCTCTGTGGAAACACTGCTCCATTCTGTAAGTGGCAGGGGGATGTGGCAGGGAGGCAGGGAGAGCGAGGTTTGTGCCTCTCAGAATCCCTCTGCAGCTGGTTCTCAACATCGTAAATGTTATCTGCAATTCTTGGCAGTTTCTGAAGAATGATGAAAAACGGGATGGGGAGGTGGCTGAGCCTGGGGTTTTGGGAGTAGGGTGGAATTAATTGTAAGCCAAATAAAAAAGCTTCCAAGATTATGAGCTGAGACTGTCTGAGAGCTCAATCCAGAGTTGGCACAGAGGAACCAAAGGAGAATGAGGACATTTTTTGTCATTGACGATGAGGTATGCAACATATCTAGGAAGGGACAACCAGCAGTGACCTCCTGAAGCCAAACAAAGATTATCTTAAGCCATATATGAGGGAACATTCCTCAATGGCAAAGAGAAGCATTAAATCTGGGACTATGTCTAAGGAAAAATTTGAGCTTTTACATTAAAATTTCCTGTTAACAATCATTGAATATTAACCAGGCACTATGCTAAGATTTTACACACTTGTTTAATCTTCCAAACAATCCAATAAGGTGGGATTTCTTATCTCCATCTTATAGAGGAAAAAAACTAATGCACAGAGAGGTTGAGAAACGTGCCTAAGGTCACTCAACGGTTTAGCAGTGGGGATGGGATGTGTCTCAGGCAGTCTTCCCTAGACTCCGTGTTTTTTATTTTTATTTTTTGAGATGAGGTCTTGCTTTGTCACCTAGGCTGCAGTGCAGTGGCACGATCTCGGCTCACTGAAACCTTCTCCTCCTGGATTTAAGCAATTCTCCCGCCTCAGCCTCCTGAGTAGCTTGGATTATAGGCACCTGCCACTATGCCTGGCTAAGTTTTGTATTTTTAGCAGAGACAGGGTTTCACCATATTGACCAGGCTGGTCTTGAACTCTTGACCTCAAGTGACGCACCTGCCTTGGCCTCCCAAAGTGCTGGGATTATAGGCATGAGCCACCACACCCGGCCAACTCCGTGTTCTTAAACACTACTCGGTTTTCTAGCTGTAGTGAACAGGGCTAATGGGGATAAGAAAACTGAAGATCACCACACGGCACATGAGATGGTTTGTGATTCCATTGTGAAAGCCACAGTTTAAAATGTTCCATTAAGGCAACTTTTAAAAAAAAATATCTAGAGGGCAGCAAAAACATAGGTATCCAGAATAACAGATATTGCTAAAGCCTTACGCCCACAGCACTTCTTTTTATAGCAAAGTATGGGTATACACATATTTTCATACACCTACACACACATACACATGCAAGATGCGTATTTCTTAAGTCCCTAAAATACCCTGATAATTAAATGCTCCAAACATTCTCTAAGCATCACCCTTGGATGTCTGGGAGAAGCAGACCCGGAACACATTTGTTGGCTTCGGCAATGAGTAGTGGTGAAATGTTTACCTTGCTGATAAACTCTCCAGTAGAGGATGCAATTAAGATGCCACGATCTAGCCTTTGTTATACATCTCCTTGTCTGCCGTCAAACAAATCCACCCCTGTCCTTCCCCATCTTCCCTTCTGCCCATCTCCTGAAGTCCAGGAATGTCTCCAGCTTCCTACGTACTTGCAGTCCTCTTTTGCCAACCTCAACCTCATTCATATTGCAATTACATTCACATCTCAATTTATGACTTAACAAGCATCTCACAAACATTTAATTCACTTTAATTTCATGATGCATTTGAGGAGGAAGATTTGTAGAGGGGGGAATGATGCTTCCATTGCCAGCAATTAGATTGACTTAATGATCTATGGTGAAATCTCCTTTTGGGCTTTGAACTTTTCATACATCTCTGCAGAAAAAAATCTAGGCTAATTAAGTTCCTGGATTCTCAGAGGGGCTCACCTGCCTGTACAAAATCATCCTATAATAGCCAACATGGAAATTTATGAAATGGACAAAACATTCCCTGCAGTTCTCAGGTAATTTATCTCGTTATGACACTTTCATGTATGAAAAAGTCGATATTTTCACATACAGTTTCAACAATATCAGTAAATTATAATTTTTTTTCAAATGGTTTCTCTGAGGAGATTAGGAGGGTTTCTATATCAGAGTATAGATGAAATAATTTTTCCCTCTTCCCGTTTTATATACTAGATATCCTCTCAGGAGTTAGAAAAGTACCTCCTTTTTATAAGGGAAGATGGCATTTCTTTAACTTTTCCTGGACAGGTCACTCAGGGACCATTTTTTATTCTTAGTCTTCTTTCGCAGAAGGGACAGAGGACTGCCCGTTTTCAGCAGGAGTTAGTCTGATTTCTTTTGTTAGGTGCAGACGACTTTGTTTGGCAACTTTCTATGGGCTGGTGAATTGCTGAATTACTTGAAAAGCTGTTTCCATTGCTAAGCATTGGACTGAGAATTAATTACATAGGAATTCTAATCTGGCTCTGCCCCTAATTAGTAGCATCACTTTATGCAAGTCCCTTATCCCCTCTTGGCTTCTGTTTTGCATGTGTAAAATGAAGTATATAGTGCAAAGCTCTCTCTCTGCTTGGTGCAGTGAAGAGGCTGCAGATCTCTTGGTATGGGTTTCCTATACTGATTGCCCCAAATGTGGTGTACCTTTGGAGAAAATTGATCTAGGCAGTGTAGAAAGGCCATGCATTCTGGTGTTAAACACATTGTTCATATATGTATGCTGGGATATGACACCAAGGCCCCCGATGACAGTATCTAGCACCAATTCTGAGAGTTTTGAGGATTTTTCAGCTTAGAGTCAATTCCAGTGTTGCCTTTAGCACATCCAAAGAAAATACGACCAATGCTACCAGCCCCACTCCTGGGCTCCATTGGCATGATTCCTTTGCCCCAGTATTAGTCTAATTCCCATTCCAGATGCCTTTTTTTTTTTTAAGTGACCCAATGACTGACTCCTTCAGAAGCTGGCATGAGATGAGATTTGTTTGTAGAGTTGTATAAAAAGTTCAAAGCCCAAAAGGAGATTTCACCACAGATCATTAAGTCAATCTAATTGTCGTCCTACTACCCATTTAGACAGGGACCCTGTTATGCTAACTCCTGTCCTGTCTCTTGTGAGTGATACAGTCAGCACACATTATGACCACAGTACCAGCTCAAACAGGTGTGCTTTAAGCCAAAGGTGTGTTGTAAATGTACAGCCTCAGCAGGGACAAGGGAAGGGGGTGAAGAAACACACATATACTTGGCTAGAGTCGGTCACAATGAAGATGGGGATGGCTGTGTTTTCTTTTTCATCCAAACATTTTGCCTCAACTCAGATAATTTTTTTCTAGCATACTCTCTTTGATGGAAAGGAAACGGTGCAAATCCGTCACCACCATTGTGGAAAGAGCTCCAAACTCATTCTCACAAATGGTGGATCAGTAACACTACAATACGAATAGCAGCAAGCCTTTCTGGGAAATCATTACATTTGCACCAGTGAGGAAGTTAGAATCAGTATTTGGGCTGTAGTCATGGAACCATTCAAGAAACATTCAAAGAATCGGCTAAGCAGGCTTTTTGTTTGTTTGTTTGACCTGGTGTTCACGAACAGGCTTCAAGGAGCCTGAGAACCCCCTAGACTACTTGAAAACTTCTGTATGTGCATTTTTTTATTGGAAAGAGTTAACAGCATTCATCAAATTTCCTCCAAGCAGCCAATGACCAGAAAAAGGTTAGAAGTCACTGACTTCAAGCATTGCGGAAGACAGTGTGGCAATTCCTCAAGGACCTAGAAATAGAAATTCCATTTGACCCAGCAATCCCATTACTGGGTATATATCCAAAGGATTATAAATTGTTCTATTATAAGGACACATGCATATGAATGTTCATTCCAGCACAGTTTACAATAGCAAAGACCTGGAACCAACCCAAATGCCCATCAATGATAGACTGGACAGGGAAAATGTGGCACATATACACCATGGACTACTATACAGCCATAAAAAAGATGAGTTTGTGTCCTTTGTGGGGACATGGATGAATCTGGAAACCATCATTCTCAACAAACTGACACAAGAACAGAAATTCAAACACCGCATGTTCTCACTTATAGGTGGGTGTTGAACAATGAGAACACATGGACACAGGGAGGGGAGCATCACACACTGG
>CAUYLG010016524.1:0-55782 GCA_963573385.1 Cacajao melanocephalus
AAAGTGTCTGTTCATCTCCTTTGCCCACTTTTGAATGGGTTTGAAAAACAAGAGTTTTTTTTTAACTAAATGAAGTCGCCTATGGAGCAGAAGTGCACTTGAATTGGTTGACATTCACACATAATTCAAAATGATTGTGAAAGAGCTATGATATTATACCACTCAAAATAGAAAAGGCAGTTGTCAAAATTTACCAAGGCTCTACATACACATGCACATACACACACATACACACACAGATTAATTGAAGTAAAAATCTTTTCTGATAAAGTTCATATCGAATTAAAAAAATATAGTATGGCAGCACATGATTTCTCTCAAGCTGAGGAAAAGTGTATATAAGAAAGTCTGAGGGAAATGTAAAAATTAAAATAAAGTTTAAGTACAATTTTCAAATTTATATTTTGGCCTTCTTCTTCCCAAAAAGGTTGTAGTAGGCAACACTAAAGTAACATTTCTATGAAAATAAAATATTCTGGAAACATTTAAATGAGCTAAAATTTACATTTCCTATATTTCAATATTTTAATGACTACTACGTATAATTTTCTAGCTAGTACAGTTGTTTTCCTAAGATTTGTGCAGGAAGTCACCCTAACTTTTACTTTCATATGTGTAAAAATTTTATATGTATACACACACACACACACACACACACACACACATAAAATAACAAAATGATGCTCTTAAATATTTGCTCTAGGCTTCTTGCTGCCCTCCACAGAAAGCACTTGGACTGTTAAGAAATACAATGAGACAGAACAGATCACTAATAAGAAAATAAATGGATAGTCCCTTTCTGCTGCTCAGAGCTGTTGTTGAGATGAATTTAATGATAGGATCACCAAAAAGTTGTTGCACTTCAAATACAAGGTCAAGAACCCGCTAAGAAGGAGGAAATGATATTTTCTGGCCCTCCACTACTGTGCCCTGTGTTCCTGTAGTTATTTGTTACTATCCAGCTGCCCAGTATCCACTGCCACTTCCCGGGGTACCCCAAATTTCTTTTTGTGAATGTCTCTCCCTGATTACGGTAGTCTTTGTGTAAGGTAATTCCAGGTTTCTACCTCACCCTTTGGAAGCCGAAGGCATCCAGTCCTTCCTAGCTTGGCCTACTTTGAGAGCCAGGAAAGAGAAGTTGTTCTGAGCTTGACAAATCTGATACTCTTTCCCCAAATTTTGGATCCTGAGGAACTGATACAGTAAAACAAATGTAGGTTATGCGTTTATTGGTTACTTCCTACTTAAATTAGTTGCTATGAATTTTGTGGCCTAGGCCTGTAGAGTGACCTTGGTTTCTGTAAGCCCAGGCCTGATTTTCCAGCCTCTGCCTTCAGTTAAGCCAGAGATCATTTCAATTACTTGCAAACAGGAATCCCAAATGACACCTCTTCCTTTAGCAGTGCTTTCCCCTACATCTATCTCAAGTAAATTACCCTACCCACCTTGCTTGTCTCTGAGGAAGTCATATTTTGCTAAAAGTAATTTGCACTAAGGTCTTAAGAACTCAGTATGCTACTCTTCCTAGGAGTCTTAGAATAGCGGAAGGTTCTTTAAGGAGGTTCTTATCAAAGTTAGATAAGCTTTGAGAGGTAGATGTTCAGACATTTGGTCCCTATATGAATATAGAGTGAAATGCCACCAATTTTTGAATACTTTGCCATATGAGTGTTACTGTGCTAATTAAGCACGTTGCAGACAATCTCCATGATGACATTTTGAGGAAAATATTATCATACAGATTTTATAGATGAACAGTGAGAGGCTTGGAACAGTAAGAATTTGCTCAAAGTCATCAAGTGAATATTTGGGAAATCCAGAATTTCAATCTATGTTATTTGGCTCCAAAGTAATTTTCTTAGCCATTGGCATGTACTGCCTCTCTGTATGGTAAGAAACTTCTGGGGAAAGGATTTTGTCCTTCAGACACTCTGTAAGAGTGTTTTGCCATTTCTATGTGGAACTAGCCCAGCACATGCACCCAAGTACAACATACCCACATGAAGGCTGACATTTCTTCTCTGTGTGAAGCTGGATAGTTTGGTTGGGCCAGAACAGCAGTGTTCTTGTCCAGTTGTTTTTTCCAAGACCCAACTATTATTTCAGTAGATTAATGAGGGATAATTTATATATAGTAAAATGTGGAGATCATATGAGTACAGATTGGAAAATTTTAACAAAAATATACAACATGTAACCATCACCTAGCTCAAGGTATAGAACATTCCCATCTCCCAGAATTAGTCAGTTTCCCCAACCACAGAGGAAACCAGTTTTAAAATTACCACAAGTTTTGCTTGTTTTTGAACTTTAAATCCTTTTCTTGTAAGACAGGGTCTCATTCTGTCACTCAGGTGGGAGTGCAGTGGCACAAACATGACTCACTGCAGCCTAGATCTCCTGGACTCAAGTGATCCTCCTGCCGCAGCTTCCCTAGTAGCTAGGACTACAGGTGCAAGCCACCATGACTGGCTAATTTTATTTATTTGTTTGTTTGTTTATTTATTTATTTAGTAGAGGCAAGGTCTCACTATGTTACCCACACTGGTCTTGAACTCCTTTGTTCAAATGATCCTCCAGCCTTGGCCTTCCAAAGTGCTAGAATTATAGTTATGAGTCACCATGCCCAGCCTGTTTCTGAACTTTATATAAATGGAATCATGTAGTATATACTCTTTTGTGTAGGGCTTCTTTCACCCAACCTGTTTCTGAGATTAATCCATGCTGTTGGATGCATCCTAATTAGTTCTTTCTATTGCTAATTCACTGTATGAATATACCCCAAAGTTTTTGCTTACTAATTTTCCTGCTGATGGACATTTGGGATATTTTCAGTTAATGGCTAGTCTGAATAAAACTGTTCTGAACATTCTCATCCAAGTCTTTCTATGGATGTATACATGTGTTTCTTTTGGTTAGTATATACTTAGAAGTGAAATTGCTAGGTCATTTGAGAATTTGTATTCATGTCTTTAGTCCATTTTTTGATGGGATTGTTTGTTTTTTGCTTGCTGATTTGTGAGTTCTTTGTAGATTTTGGATATTAGTCCTTTGTCAGATGTATGGACTGTGAAGATCTTCTCTATACAAATGGCCAATAAGCATATGAAAGAAATGCTCAATATCACTAATTATCAGGGAATTGCAAATCAAAATCACAATGCGATACCACCTCACACCTGCAAGAATGACCATAATCAAAAAATTAAAAAACAATAGATGTTGGCATGGATGCGGTGAAAAGGGAACACTCTTACACTGTTGGTGGGAATGTAAACTAGTATAACATATATAGAAAACAGTGTGGAGATTTCTTTAAAAACTAAAAGTAGATCTACTGTTTGATCCAGCAACCCCACTACTAGGTATCTACCCAGAGGAAAAGAAGTCATTATACGAAAAAGGTACTTGCACATGTATGGTTATAGCAGCACAATTTGTAATTGCAGAAGTATGGAACCAGCTCAAATGACCATCAATCATATATGATGGAATACTACTCAGCCATAAAAAGGAATGAAATAATTGCATTCACAGCAACCTGGATGGAATTGGAGACCATTATTCTAAGTGAAGTAACTCAGGAATGGAAAACCAAACATTGTATGTTCTCATTCATATGTGGGAGCTAAGCTATGATGACACAAAGGCATAAGAATGATACACTGGACTTTGAGGACTTTGGGGAAAGGGTGGGGAGTGGTATGGGATAAAAGACTACACATTGGGTACAGTGTACACTGGTCGGGTGATGGGTGCACCAGAATCTCAGAAATCATCATTAAAGAACTTATTCACGTAACCAAACACCACCTGTTCCCCAAAATAAAAAAACTAAATTTAAAAAGAAAACTAATGCAGGAACAGAAAAACAAGTACCACATGTTCTCACTTATAAGTAGGAGCTAAATGGTAAGAACACATGGACACATAGAGGGGAATAACAGACACTGGGTCCTACCTGAGGGTGGTGGATGGGAAGAGGGAGAGGAGAAAAACAAACACACAAAAATCCTAACTGTTGGATACTAAGGTTAGTACCTGGGTGATTAAATCTGTGCAAAAACCCCCCATGACATGAGTTTACCTGTATAACAAACCTGTACATGTAACCCTGAACCTAAAATAAAAGTTGAAAAAACAAAAACAAAAAGGTCATAAGAGGAAAATATGGAATATTTCATGATAGTAGTTAATCCAATTAATTAGAATATAAGTTGAATCCTAAGTATTCATTATTATCATCATCAAACTCATTGAGTCTCATATTTTATATTTGTTTCCTATAGAAATATCCTGTATCCTCAGATCAATTTTCAAATGCTTCACTTTTTGTTTCTGTAAGTTCAACTTAAAGTGTTATGGAGGTTATAAGTTATAACACTTTTATGTCATTTGAGCTGGTTCCATATCCATACATTTGGATATGACCTAAAAAAAGAAATTGCTAGGCAAACAAGGAAAGAATGTATCAAATTTTATTAGAAATGACAAGGATGTACAAGTTTACATTCCTATCAGCAATGTACAAGCATTCCAGCTGCCCCACATCTTCACCCACACTTAAGTGAGTGTTTTTTATATTTACCACTTCAGTGAGTATGTACTTTTATCTCACTGCAGTTTTTGTTTGTATTTTCCTCATGAATAATAACATTGAGCACCTTTCATATATTTATTGGTAATTTGGATATCTTCTTTCATGAAGTGCCTATTCAAGTCTTTTGTTCATATTTTTATTGTTGTTGACGGACTATGAAAGTGTATAACACCATACTTGACCAGCCATACAATCTTCATTCTAAACACGTCAGAAATCATAGTCACCGACTGAGTGGCATTCAATGGTTACCCAGAGCTAAGCTGAAAGAGGTCATATTTATAAGGATTGTCTTGCATTAGATGTTTCTGCCTACTCTTCAAGGCCAGAGGTTTTAAACTGGCAGTGATTGACCAGCTCTGGACTGCAAAAGAATTTTGTTGAGTTAGTATTTTCGATGATATAGTTGCTAATATATTAAAAGTCAGAATAACTCAAATGTGGCAACACAGGGCTTATGCTTCCCCCTGGGAATATTGGCTGAGGCTGAGTAGTAGTAGCTACCCTTAGACTGTGCATGTGCTTTCCAGTTTAACACAGCCCCAGCCCCTAATCTCTATTGTCTTATACCCAATCTGCTTCACTCACTTTCATTACCTATGTGGCCTCCATAGTCATGGGGGAATTTCCATTCTGGTCACAGAACCAGGCTGGGTTTCTTTGAGAAACTGATTTACTATTTCCCTATGAGTGTTGTGAAATAGATAACTTACCACATTTCCCTCTTAACTCTACAAACGCACAGGCAAATTTGTGAATCAATTGCAAGAAACCTCATACACTTTATATATTAAACTTTATATTTAGTTTTTTCCCCAATCTTATCATTCTTTATCTTGCATTTTTTACTTAAAATATCTTGCAGAAAATGTATTTAAATTTTTTTTGGAACAAAGCCTTTGCGTATCTATTAGGAGTAATTTCTTTAGAAGAAAAAAACCAGCCATTAGCTACAGAGCCCAAATAATTCATTTTCTTTTCCATCTGATGGAGGATGGTCAAGGGGAATGAGATAGTGTTAAAAAAACAAAAGATCCCCTCACCATTTGACATGGGTGTGAAATTTCTCAGCAGGCCCAAGACCTAGAAGCTCTAAAGAAAATACAATCCCTGGTGAAAACAAGAAGGAACAGAGTTTATACACATTTGGTCAAATCATATTACAAAAAAAAAGTTGCTATATCACTACACACGTATTGGAATGGTAACGCAGAGAAACTGGATCACTCATACATTGCTAAAGGGAATGGAAAATGGTATGGCTACTCTGAAAAAGAACATGACAGTTTATTACAAAACTAAACACATGCTTATCATACAACACAGCAGTTTCACTCTTGAGCTTTTATCTCAGAGAAACAAAAATGTAGATTCACACACACACAAATGTACATGAATGTTATAATATTCAAAAACTGGAAATAACCCAGATGCTCTTTAAGAAGTAAACACTTAACTGTGGTATATCCATACCATGAAATACTACTCAGCTGTAAAAAGGAACATGCTATCAATATACATAACAACCTAGATGGATCTCTGGGGAATTATCCTGAGTAAAAAAAGATAATCTCAAAAGTTTACGTACCATATGATTTCATTCAGTACAAAATGAATTTTATATAACATTCTTGAAATGACAAAATCATAGTTGTGGAAAACAGATTAATGGTTGCTAGGGGTTGGTGGGTGGTGATGGCAGGAGGGAGGTGGGTGTGGCTATAAAGGGTACATAAGGAGTTCCTTGTAATGGAACTGTTCTGTATTTTTTAATTTTTATTATTATTATTATCATTATAATTATTGTAGAGACAGGATCTCACTATGTTGCCCAGGCTGGACTCAAACTTCTGGGATTCTCAAGCAATCCTCCTGCCTCAGCCTCCTGAGTATCTGGGACTATAGGCATGAGCCACCACACCCAGCTATTCTCTATCTTGACTATAGTGGTGGTCACATAAAACTACAAATGTGATAAAACTGCATGGAATTAAATACACACACACACACACACACACTACTGCATGTGCAAGTGGTAAGATCTGAATAAGATTGGTGGACTGTATCAACATCAATTTCCTGGTTGTGATATTGTACTATAGTTAGGAAAGATGTTTTATTAAGGGAAATTAGGTAAACAGTAAATGGGATCTCTCTCCGTATTACTTCTTAAAGCTGCATGCAAATCTACATTTATCTCAAGATAAAAAGTAAAAACAAAAAAAACCACTACACAAAAGTATTGATTAAAAACTTAACTTCAAGCCAATTTAACCAATATTAAAGCAAAAGGATTTAGGTAATTGTGTACAATTCAATAAAATAAAATAATATATATTGTCCATTATATACCTTGTTGGTCTGGCAAAGAGCCTGTTTCAGTTACTATTGCTATATAACAAATTACCCCAAAACTTGCTAGCTTGAAATAATGACAACATTAATTTTGCTTACAAATTTGTAATTTGAGCAAGACCCAGTGGAATGGCTCATCTCTGTGCTCCATTTGGCATTGTTTGTTTTTGTTTTTGTTTTCATTTCTGTTTTTGTTTTGGAGTTAAGGGGAGTAAACGTAGACCACATCTCTCGATATAGAAGTGTCAACATCACAATGTAAGGTGATTGTGCTGGAAGGAATATATTGTGGCCATCTTTGGCAAATATAATTTAGTACAGGGCCAACACAGAGTAAATACACAGCGTACAATTTTAATAAGTGAAGGAGACAGAGTGACTAACCAAGCATATGCTTTGTTATCTCTTCTTGTACCACCTTTGCCCTCTTCTCTGCCCTGCTGGGCAAATACCTTCAGTCCCACATTCTGAAAATCTGGTTCTCAGAAATATGTTAACACTTCTCTCCCTAGAATATATTGACTATTATGGTAGCTTTGGAATGTGTCAACTTGGCAAGGCCGAACTACATTTATAAGATACCCCCTTTCTATATGTTTCTGGTTAAAGTGGCCCACGAGAGAAATTCTTATGTAAGATTTGGAGAGCAGACGAGAACAACAGCCATTTTGTAACTCACACACACTGTCACTAATCTGCTAACTCTCATCGTTGGAGACAGTCAGCAGCTGGGCTTTAACTGCTCCACTCTCCCCTGACTCCTCTTTCAGATGCTTCTACTCCTATGTAAGGTGTGTGGGTATAGCCCTGTGATGAAGCCTCCCAAGCTTCTACAGAACAATTATACTATTAGGTCTGTGCAAAGGTAATTGTGGATTTGCCATTTCTTTCAATGCTAAGGTCAGAGGCAACAAGAACTGTCACAGGTTTCAGCCCATCCTTGTCTTCAGCTTGTGCTTATGGGTTCCAGCTTATTGTTGCTTTCCCTCATTTCATAGCCATCTTCCCTTCCCCACCTGCTTGCCCTGTGGACTTTAAGCTCCAGCATCACAAGTGGCAAAGACAACCTTACCGAGACTACTTAACCAATTGCCACAATTGTGTAAGGTTAAATCTGTTTGTGTGTGTGTAGTGCTTTTCTTTCTCTGATTGTACCCTAGATAATACAGAATTTGGCATCAGACGTCCCCAGCTCAAGTATTAAACTTCCTGTGAATTAATTTTAAACAGCTTTATTAAGGTCTAATTGGTATACATACATATTGATTAATTTTTTCATTCATCCAACATTCAACATATATTTTGTTAAGCCTGTTCTATATCTCCATTCATATAGTCTTTTTATTTTCAATAAGACAATTTCTTTAAGAGTGCGACTAAGTTATGATTTAACTTTTGATATTTTTGAAAGATCTGTTAAATAAATAGATGAGAAAATAATTTTTTGTGGGAAACTAAACCCCATTTTTTCTGTGGTGGAAAAGAGATTTAAGTATTCAGGACTTTTCAGGAATAATTTTGTTTTATTTGGGGACTTTTAAAGGCCAGATGAAATGCTAGGATTTCAAACTGTGAGAGATGTTTTGGTTTTAGGCAGGGGAGGAGGAGGAACATTTATGTACATACTATTGTTTAGCTTTCACGTAGGCTGTGTCTTTTTAGCACCTCCTGAGGAGCTGTAGAAAGGAAAACAATGAGAGAACAAAGAACCTCTTCACAAACACGCATACGCATACCCACATAGCCATTCCTGGGTATTCTTTACTCTTTGGCTGTGAGGAAGGGGAATTGAGTTGATTTGGTAATTTATCCAAAATAGTCTCCATCAAACCATCTCATGATAGTCTTACTGACAGGGGCTACTTAGCTGCTTTTAAACTGCATAAATCACAATTTAAAATCTTTTTCACATAGGGAAACATTACTGTGACTCATTTTTCCTTGAAGATGGATAAGCAGCAGCTCATGCATTTTTAGAGAGTTCATATTTCTGTGGAGCTACATCTATTTTGCAATTTAAAGATTTCATTTTCGGCTGGGCACGATGGCTCATGCCTATAATTCCAGCACTTTGAGAGGCCAAGGCAGGCGGATCACTGGAGGTCAGGAGTTTGAGACCATCCTGGCCAACATGGTGAAATCCTGTCTCTACTGAAAATACAAAAATTAGCTGGGCATGGTGGCGCAGGCTTGTAGTCCCAGCTACTTGGGAGGCTAAGACAGGAAAATTGCTTGAACCCGGGAGGTGGAAATTGTGTAAGCCGATATCATGCCGCTGTACTCCAGCCTGGGTAACAGAGTGAGACTCTATCTCCAAAAAAAAAGAAAAAGATTTTATTTTCATGACTGATATTAAAAGCCTGTAAGACCCCTTAGACTTTGTTTAATTATGTGTAATGTCCAGAGTACCTAGCATTTTTGTGATGTCTAAATGTTGAAAGATTTAAAGCACATTACTTGGCCAGAGCTTCTGAGTCTTCACACATCAAAGTATACAAATGAAGAAAAGAAATATAGCTAAGTTTTATCTAAATTAGACCCGTGCAACTGCTACACACATGGGACACACTTGGATGACTGTCCCAGTTGTTAATATATTTAAATACTTCCGTACTGGTTGGTCAAGAGACGCTGCACCGAGCTCCACAACACTGCCCCTCCACTTGCCACTGAAGCTACCTCTGCTCCTCCCCAAGGACCCCACAGAACACTCTTTGTCCCAGCAAATAAAGAGCTATTGCACACCACATTGGGCTGCCTTCAGGACCCTGCTCCAATAT
Organism: Cacajao melanocephalus; assembly: GCA_963573385.1. Taxonomy (NCBI): domain Eukaryota; kingdom Metazoa; phylum Chordata; class Mammalia; order Primates; family Pitheciidae; genus Cacajao; species Cacajao melanocephalus. Next base: position 9,736 of record CAUYLG010016524.1, read on the forward strand.
TCAGGTGGGTCTTCAGTCCAATGCCTGTGCTATATACCGGTATTAAATATTTTGACTATCTCTTGTACACAAATGTGGTGGAGAAATGGCTGGCATGGAAGTTGGGGGGATTTAAGTTGGAGTCCTTGATTAACCTCTGGTATGGTTTGTTTGTGTCTCCCTTCAAATCTCAACTTGAATTGTATCTCCCAGAGTTCCCACATGTTGTGAGAGTGACCCAGAGGGAGGTAATTGAATCATGGCGTATGGTCTTTTCTGTGCTAATCTTGTGATAGTGAATAAGTCTCATGAGATCTAATGGGTTTACCAGGGGTTTCTGCATTTGCTTCCTCCTCATTTTCTCTGCTGCCACCATGTAAGAAGTGCCTTTTGCCTCCTCCATAATTCTCAGGCCTCCCCAGCCATGTGGAACTGTGAGTCCAATTAACCCTCTTTTTCTTCCCAGCAGTGTAAAAATGGACTAATATTACCTCTCTGAACCTCATTTTCTCCTATTTGCTTATTTATTTAAAAAATTACTTGTCTGGGTGGGGTGACTCACACCTGTAATCCCAACACTTTGGGAGACTGAGGCAGGTGGATCACTTGAGGCCAGGAATTCGAGACCAGTCTGGACAGCATGGTGAAACCCTGTCTCTACTAAAAATACAAAAATAAGCTGGGTGTGGTGGTGCATGCCTGTAATCCCAGCTACTTGGGAGGCTGAGGTACCAGAATAACTTGAACCCAGGAAGTGGAGGTTGCAATGAGCCAAGATTGTGCCACTGTACTCCAGCGCCCAGGTGACAGAGCAAGACTCTGTCTCCAAAAAAAAAAGAAATTTTTTTAGAGACAGGGTTTTGCTGTGTCACCCAGGCTGAAGTGCAGTGGCAATGATCATGGCTTATTGCAGCCTCAATCTTCTGGGCTCAAGCAATCCTCCCACTTCAGCCTCCTGAGTAGCTGGGACTACAGGGGATACACCACCATGCCCAGCTAATTAAAAAAAATTTTTAGCCTGCATTCTCTCTTGGAGAGTCTTGCTATGTTGCCCAGGCCAGTCTTGAACTCTTATCCTCAAGTGACCCTCCCACCTTGGCTGGCATGAGCACTCAGCCAGTTTCTCCCATTTGTAAAATGGGAGGTTTGGACTAGATTATAGCTAATGACCTTTTGAGTTCTATTCTGGGATTCAGTGATTTAGATAGATCAGAACATTTTTCATTTTTATCTGGAGGTTTTGGTGTCTAGCAGAGGGAAAAGAATGGCTAAAAGGAGTTGGATAACTTGTTCCAAAAAGCTGGCCAAGCAGTTGGACTTGTCAAGAAAAAAGGCAGTGGAAACAAAACAGAGAATACTGTATAAAATCCTTGCCCAACTATGCTGAGAAAACCATTTGCAATTCTGATTCTAAAACCTCTAAAAAAATTCATATTGGAGGTGGGAAGTTCCCAGAGAAGGGCAGCTAAGAGATTGGACAAGCTGGTGATCTCTTTATTTGAAGGCAGATTAAGATTTGTGATACTTCTGCTTGGAAAAGCAAAGTTGAGTAACAGGGTCAAAGACTAGACATTTTTGAAAGACATAGAGGGGCGATCACTGACTTACTCATCAAGGCTTTATAATCCTGCACCTGGATAACAGCTCTTAAAGATTGAAAGGGCTAAATTTAGAGTCACGGTCTTCTCTGCACACTGGTAGGTGTAAAGTCTGGGTGATAAAACTTGTGAAACTTGTTACCCCAAGAAGTCCTATGAGCTGTTTACGCTGATCCAAATAAGGTAGATACTAGTTTATGGTGATGAATCTATAAAATATGGAGGGACACTGACGTTCAGAGCACATCAGGGAAGGCAGTGCTGATCTCTTCTAACCCAGTATGGCCACTCTCCAAGAAAGAATGTAGGCCAAAATGACACCTAGGTTATGCTTCCAGAAGGGCATTTTGCTTTTCTTTTTTCCCCTTTTTTGTTTTTCTTTCTTATTGTTATCTCATAGAAGTAATGAATGATCACTTGCAATAAGAAAATTTAAACGGTTCAGAAGACTGTGAAATTAAGATTGTTCCCCTGCCAACATTGCTCTTAAAGGTAACCACAGGAAAATGAGCCTGTCCATTTTTATTTGTGCAAAAATATATGTATGATTATATACATATAGTTAATAAAATATCTTAGGTACCTCTATATGAGGACACATCCACTTATTTAATTATTTTAGTGACTAGATTCCATTATGTAAATAAGTCATAATTTATTCAACCTACTAATGAACACTTAGGATGTTTCCAGCATTTGCCACATTTGCAATGCTACAATGAATATTTTTGTATCTTGTATATATCTTGTACTTCAGTTTACTTGTTTGTTAGGGTGCTTTTATACAGTGAAGTTTCTGGGAAAAGTATTGCTACATTAAATTATATCACATAATACATTTTGATAAAATGGCCAAATTTTTCCACCAACTTAGGCTCTGTTTATGAGTGTTCCACTTTCCCTATGCTATCATGATATGGCAATTTCTATATTTCTACGTCTTTATGCATCTCCTCCTGGCTAAGCAGAAATGTATTCAGTTAAGTATATTACTACACTCCTAAAAGCACAGATGTTATGAGGATAGCAAAATGATATAAATAAGCTTGGGAACTTGGAGAAATGCCATATAACAATATCTGTGTTGACCAAACAGATACAATCACATAGCGTTTTCTGATGAATTTTATTTCCAGGTCCCCAAACAGGGTATTAGATCTGTATTTCATTTAAAAATTTTATTCTATTATACATATCATTCATAGAAAAGAGTATGCCTTGGAATGTATAAAGAATGAACACCTGTGCAGAATTTTGTTTATGGCAATTAAAGGTTGAGTTGACTAAAATAATGGTAGTTTTCATCTCTGTCAACCTGATCATTAGGTAGATCACACATCCTCCTCTTCCTGCATCATTCTTTGCCTCACCCTCCCTCTACCTGTATACAGTAAAGTAGATGTAATTAATAGAGCTTATCCCTTTAATTTTGTGACTATTTTGAATGAGTTATTTACAGCAAACATTGTGGGTTTGTTTGAATTAAAAAGCAAAGGGGTTAAGATGTCATATATCCCGGGATTATATGCACATTACTAAAAACCAAAGCCTTACATCCAAGACATGAAACACTAGCTGTGAATTTTCCAGCATTAACAAACAGATGGGAACATAGTTGATAGGGTGGACCTGGAGGGAGACCTATGTGAGGGGTGTGTGTGTGTGTGTATGTCGGGGAGGTCGGGTGGTGGTCCATGTGCTTCTGAAACACACCTGCTGTCTCCAGTTATGTAATTTGGTGAAAGAATGCCAGGACTTGGCAGCTAAATGATGGTAAGAAATAGCTCTTCTCTCTCCTCTGCCTCAGCTTGCAGCATATGGTCCCAGAGACTATTACAGGCAGGAAGATAACCTGGACGTCCCATGCCTGAGCCAGTTCTCACCCTGTTCTATCCCAGCTGCATGCTATAGCACCACAGAAACACAGACCTTTGTGTGTCTGATCAAGAGGAAGGTATTTTTCAAGAAGAAATGTGGAACCTAGATGAGAAATTTCAGCAGGCTTATAGCTCTGGGCATTGGTTTTTATCACTATGGCTTCACTTCCCACACTCTGTGACCATGGACATTCACTGGCTTCATGTTGCTTTTTCACTTGAACACCATACAGCATTTTTTAAGCCTCAATAATCAGAGGGATTTGTTTGCAGAACCTAATTCTCATGCAAAATAAATAAATAAATAAGAATCACTTCCTCTTTTGCAAGGCTGCCAACTTGTTTACTTCAAGGGGCAATTATGTCACTGCCAAAACCACACTGATAAATAATCTCCTTGTATTTGAATTTTAAAATGAAGCTCTCTAGAGGGTTAGGCTCAGAAAGAACCAATGATAGCTTACTTTGCTGGACTCAAACTCAAGTTAAAATTTACATCTTAAGAAGAATTTCTTTTTTTCTATTTTGGGCTGAAAGAAAGAATAATGATGAAAGGGAGTTAAGACTTACCTTAGTAATTGGAGAGTCCCAATGGATTAGACTTGCTAATGGAAACCCAGTTAAAACACATTTTGGAGGGATTTTGTTAGAACTTGTAAATACCCCAGAGCTGGTTCTGGATTGTCAGCTTTTTTTTTTTCTTTTAAGTTTACAATTATGTTTTCGTTGTATGTTGGATAATAAGTAGGACTAGAGAAAATCAGTTTCTATTAAACCATGTGCAAGTCTCTAGTACTTTAGAGCTTGAAATAGCTTCATAATTTCTTGTAGTCCACATGTCATGGCCCATCCTTTCATCAAAGAAGCCCACCATTAGCAGAAGAATCAACATTGCTTCATTTGTGTCTGAAGATTGGAAAATGCTGCATTTACCAAGTTCACAGCCTTACTACCAACAGGCAAGCACCTGCCAGGTTGAGAGGGTACAGCCATCTGGAACAGCAGAGAATGGGGTGAGGAAAGCTTTTTCAATTTGCAGAGAAAGCAATTACTACATAAAATGAGTGAGATGGAACAAAAAAATGAATGCCCCGTCTAACCACCTGCTGTTCTTGATCTAGAAATAATTCAATCCTTTGGTTATTTGCAGGGAGCTTTGGGAAGAAAACACATTTCATAAATCCCCATGGCTACAGAGATTGCTGCAATAGTTATCATCAGGCCTGTTGCCCCTGGATTCCTATAGACTGTTACATGACTCTGTTGACTCTGAGTCACTGGCACCTGCTGCTGTGAGGAACCTTTAGGTCCTCACTGCTGATAAACTCAGCATGAGAGTCTGGGAGTGATGGATCCAAGAAGATGAAATGGCTGTCTTGGGCTCATTGCAGGTATTAACACTCTCAGTTTTACCTCAGGTGCAAGTCAGAAGATTGCAATGATAAAATTTATTCCTTTAACCCACTGCACTACGAGTCTGACAATATACAGTCATGGACCACATAGCTTCAATGGGCAATTATGTCACTGCCTCTTGAAATTATGTTTCAGTCAACCACGGACCACATATATGACAGTGGTCCCATAAGATTATAAAGGAGCTGAAAAATTCCTATGATGTGTGCCTAGTGACATCGTAGCTATCATAATGTCATAGCACAATGCATTACATCTTTGTGGTGATGCTGGTGTAAACAACCTACTGTACTGCCAGTCATATAAAAGTATAGCACATACAATTATGTACAGTACATAGTATTTGAATATAATAAAGTACTGTTACTGATTTATGTATTTACTGTACTATATTTTTATCATTATTTTAGAATATACTCCTTCTACTGATTAAAAATAAAAGTTAACTGTAAGACAGCCTCAGGCAGGTCCTTTCGGGGGTATTCCCGAAGGCATTGTTATCATGGGAGATGACAGCTCTGTGTTTGTTTTTGCCCTTGAAGACCTTCCAGTGGGACAAAATGTGGAGGTGGAAGACAGGAACACTGATGTCCTGACCCTATGTAAGCCTTGGCTAATGTGTGTGATTACATTTTTGTTTTTAACAAAAAGTTTAAAAAGTAAAAAAATAAATAATTTTAAAAATAGAAACAAGCTTATAGAATAAGGATATAAAGAAAGTTATCTTGGTACAGCTATATAAAGTGTGTCTTACACTGTTATTACAAAACAGTAAAAAAGGTAAAAACTTTTTAAGTTTATAAAGTAAAAAGATTACAGTAAGCTAAGGTTAATTTATTAAAGGAAGAAAAATATTTTTATAAATTTATTGCAGTCTAAGTGTATAGTGTTTATAATATCTACAGTAATGCACAGTAATGTCCTAGGCCTTCACATCCACTCACTACTCACTTACAGACTCAACCAAAGCAACTTCCAGTCCTGCAAGCTCTGTTTATGGTAAGTATCCTATACGGGTGTACCATTTTTTATCTTTTATACCATATTTTTACTATACCCTTTCTATGTGTAGATGCATAAATGCTTACCTTTGTGTTACAATTACCTACAGTATTCAGAACAGTCACATGCTATACGGGTTTGTAGCCTAGAAGCCATGGGCTACATCACATGACCTGGGTGTGTAGTAGGCTATGTCAAATTCTAGGACTCTTTCCTGTGGTCTTCATGATGCTGAGCAACAAATATTCAGCTCAGTGATTAATCAGCCCAGTTCTTGGTTTCATTTCCCCGAGAAGGAAACATCAAGACAAGTATTCAAATGCATGTAGCTTGTTTGGGAGGTGACTTCAGGGAACACTGTTAGGTGAATGGGGAAGTGGGATAGATAAGAAGAGGAAAATGGACTGGGTGTGGTGGCTTACTCCTGCAATTTCAGTATTTAGGGAGACCAAGGTAGGTGGATCACTTGAGCCCAGGAGTTCTAGACCAGCCTGAGCAACATGGCAAAACCCTGTCTCTACAAAAAATACAAAAATTAGCCAGGTATAGTGGCACACACCTGCAATTCCAGCTACTCTGGGGGCTGGGGTGGGAGAATCACCTAAACCTGGGAGGTAAAGGCTGTAGTGAGCTATGATCATGCTATTGCAGTCCAGCCTGGGTGACAGAGCAAGACCTTGTCTCAAAAAAAGAAAAAAGAAAAGAAAGAGGAAAACAATACCAAGTTTTCCAGCAAGATACTACTGTAGAATCCCCAGAGAAACTTCAAGAGACAATATAGAACAGGGTTTGACAAACTACAATCCATCGGCCAAATCTAGCCTGGTTTTGTACAGGTTGTGGGCTAAGAATGGTTTTAATGGTTACAGAATATCAAAAGAAGAATTTTGTGACACATAAAAATTACTCCGAAAATCAAATTTTAGTATTCATAAATAAAGTTTTGTTGAAGTGCAGCCATGCTCATTTATTTACAAATTGTTTATGGCTACTTTTGTTGTACAAAATTACAACTCTGTACATTGCGGTAATCTCTGTACAGCAGAGTTGAGTAATTGTAATAGATATCATGTCACTAGCAAGGCCTAAAATATTTACTGTCTGGCGCCTAACAGAAATAGTTTACTGACCTGTAATGTAGAACATGCACCTCAGAGTTATCCCATCTGAGCAGCTTCAGAGCTAGGGTACTTATCCAAGCAATTTCCATTCCTCATTGGATAAGGGCTGCTCGTGGACAGCTTTCATTTCCCAGCACTTAATAGTCTGCATTGCCATAAATGGAGAATACCCAGGAATTATGAATTCTCTGAAAATTCGTGCTCAACTCAAAAAGACATAATTACATATTTTCCCTAATTAAACATGAAAACGTGCATTTTATAAATTTCTAGTTTTTCAAATTCCTGAGAAAACTCAGTTGTATTCTGGGCCTAAGACCACAGATAGAATTAAATATTTCTGCCTATTTCTCAATTATGGATTGAATTAAGCAATACAACAAGTTATATATAGAAGAGTATTAGATTCCAACGATGTTGCCTCTGTGGAGCATGGCTGGTAGTATAAAGTACCTTTTCGTAATCCACAACAATCCATGATATTGAGTAAGTTGGAGCTGAGAATGTTGTTTTCTTCTGCATAACTTCACTAGGTGAATAGTGAGATATTTCAATTAGAATAGTATCAAAACCCAAATGGAGATGTTTATAGATTTAATTTCATATTTAGCAATATTATGCTTTTGAATAACTGAAAATGATAAAACATAAAAGGCAGAAGCATTGTCTAAATAAATGTAAAGCAAAATCAGTATTCACTGAGGCAAAACATGTTCTGGTAGCAGATTCTAGATACCAGTCATTTTCAAGACTGTATATCCTCTGCACAGCCACTTTCTTTTATTTATTTATTTATATTTATATTTTTTAAACTTCTATTTTAGGTTTGGGGTACATGTACAGGTTTTTTATATAGGTAAATTGCTTATTGCTGGGGTTTGGTGTACAGATTATTTCATCACCCAAGTAATAAGCATAGCACCTGATAGGTAGTTTTTTGATTCTCATCCTCCTCCTACCTTCCACCCTCTAGTAGGCTCTGATGTCTAATGTTGCCTTCTTTGTGACTATATGTGCTCCCTGTTTAGCTCCCATTTATAAATGAGAATATGTGATATTTGGTTTTCTGTTCCTGCTTTACTTCGCCTAGGATAATGGCCTTCAACTCCATCCATGTTGCTACAAAGGACATGATTGGATTACTTTTTTCTGGCTACATAGTATTCCATGATTTTCTTTATCACATTTTCTTTATCCAGTCTATCATTAATGAGCATTTAGGTTGATTCCATGTCTTTGCTATTGTAGCTATTGCTGCAATTAATATATGCGTGCATGTTTCTTTATGGTAGAACAATTTATTTTCTTTTGGATATATACCAAATATTGGGTTTGCTGGGTGAAATGGTACCTCTGAGTCCTTTGAGAAATTGCCAAATGGCTTTCCACAACAGTTGAACTAATTTATATTCCCATCAGCAGTGTATAAGCATTCTCTTTCCTCCACAACCTCAGCAGTCTCTGTTATTTTTTGACTTTTTAATAATAGCCATTCTGACTGGTATGAGATGGTATCCCATTGTGGTTTTGATTTGCATTTCTCGATCTCTTGACCTCGTGATCCACTAGCCTCGGCCTCCCAAAGTGCTGGGATTACGGGCGTGAGCCACCACGCCAGGCCTTGATTCGCATTTCTCTAATGATTTGTGACACTGAGCATTTTTTCATATGTTTGTTGGCCACGTGTATGTCTTCTTTTGAGAAGGGTCTGTTCATGTCTTTTTCCCACTTTTTAATGGGGTTATTTGTTTTTTGCTTTTAAACTTAAGGTCCTTATAGATTGAGGGTATTAGACCTTTGTCAGATGCATAGTTTGTAAATATTTTCTCCAATTCTGTATGTTGTCTGTTTACTCTGTTCATAGTTTCTTTTGCTGTGTAGAATCTGTTTAATTAACTCCCATTTGTCAATTTTTGTTTTTGCACAGCCACTTTTAAAATGAAGCCTAAACATAGCCAATTTCATACAGCCTTTTTCTAATTTACTTAGATGTTCAAACACCATCAAACACTTTCTCTCTTTTAAAGTTAAGAATAGCAGCACAGTGTAAAATCCAAAATGAGAAATTCAGAAAATATTCAGTTAGAAACAAAATCAATTGCTTATTCCGAAATGATTTCAAGTTTTTTCTGGTCACTAAAACTAAGCACAATTGTTTCCTCTAATAAAATTGTTAAAGGTTCATGAGTTTTAATGTTGTTTATCTCCCAACATACCAGTATATTATTAAAAAGAAGAAAGTCTATTTGTCCAAGCTGAGATTCACAGTTAGAACAAACTGTACACTTAAGTGGTCTTCTGCATGACCCTCTTATTTCATGCTGTACATGCTAAAGAATGCCCAAATTAAGTGCTGCCAAATGTCATCATGCCCGCATAAACTGCCCTCTACTAATTTGAAGGGTTAACCTTTCTGTCTTGGCGTTATCCCACAGACATACATGCCTCCTAAGGAAAGCTGCCCCAGTTTTCTGTTCTTAGGAAGATGGTTGCTGATAGTAGAGTAGGAAAGTACTAATCTTATCTACACCGACCTGCTTCTGTTTTTCTGGCTTGTTATATCTGTTGTTCTACGGCCAGCAGGCACTTTCCTTTCCACTATTTAAAGTAGTCTTAATACTTCTACTCATTCATTCAACTATTTATTCTTTTGATAATTTTTTTAGTTCCAGCAACATGTCAGGCAACATACCCTCAGCTGTCCTCACTTCATCCCCAACTACCACATACACTTGACTTGTCTCAGGTAAAGCAGATAGCGGGCTGGAGGAATGTGTACACTCTACTGGGGTCTTCCACATTACCACAGCCACCAGAACCACAAAATAGATCTTCACAACTTTAAATAGTGGAGCAAAGATATGGTTTGTTGACTCCAGGCCTGAGACATTCTAGGTTGAATCCCCTGAAAAAGCTTTTCAGGAAACCAATGTGATTTTACCAGCGAAATTTACCTTGTGAATCTTGAAGGCCTTTAGATAGCTGTGTAGACCAGGCTATCAAAAGAAATGAAAGTTATTAAGCATTGAGAGGTCAGAGTCCCAGATAAGGTTTAGGCAGTATACCTTTGTGGTTAATGGCAATGGCTTTTCAAATGGGTGATGATTGAAGTTCAGCTCTATCTATGCCTCTAAAATCAGTTTTGTAGTCAATGTTAAAAGAATACTATGTCTTCCATTAGGCCATGGAGTGTAATATATGGCCGTAACAATATGAGTTCTGTTTCCTTTCTCCTTTAAATTATACCTAAACATTTTCCTTAGGATTCCAACCTTAGAATAACAGACTTGCAAAAAAGGTTTATCTATTCCTAGTGTACCAGTGTTGTGTCTTTTCCTCTTCTATTGAGTCTCTTTGTTTTAAACAATGACTAGCCTCTTGTTTCTGTATTCTCAGAAGGAATCCATTATGCTGCAAATCAAATCTCATTGATGCCCATGAGATCATATATGCTTCAGAATATTAAAATATTAGACTGTCTATTTATTGCTTTTAATTATCAACACTCCTTGGATTGTTTGTTATATACCTAGAGTAGCAAACACCTGGTAAGCATGCTCTAATCCTTCTTCCTGAACAGGGCAGGCATTGCTAATCACCCATAGCTCTCTAAATCCAGCTTCAGAATATTTCCTTACACACAAAGTTCAGGAATCCTTTATCAAGATGAAGTCTACTGGACATTCTTGGTATATTATGATATGAATCCTATTATTAGGGGTTAATATCAAGAAAATTACTTTTGAGATAGGTTTGAGCCAGTTTTTAATTTGGAAGGGATGAAAAGAGAGAAAGAGAAGAGCAAATAGAGCATTGCTCATACAAAGCAATATTTTTCTAAGGAGAATACTTATCCGATTTAATTTCCATTCTAGCAGATGGATTTTAATGTTTAAACAGAATCGCTTGGGTTTGAAGAGACCTCTCATGGGTTATTTAGCTCTTATCTCAGGACTACCACAAGATAGATCTCATTATTTTTCTTCAATCCTGTCTTAAAAATGAATGAGTGTCTAATGAGTCTTTAAATAGTGATTTTACTACCTCGTCTGGTAGCATGTGTCATAACTTTTGTATTCTAATAGCTTCATAACTTCAGTGTTCTAATAGCTACCAATTCTGCTCTAATATTTATTTAAAATTTCCCTATAGCATCAGAAGTTTATTGCTGCATTTTCTACACTTGCTCCATTTTTAACCCTTGAATCTAGTGACTACTAGCAGACACAGAAGAAACATTAGCTACAGATGTTATGGATGGACTGGTCGCCATAACCACCTTGGACTTAACAGTTGCTCCTGACCATTTCTTAGTTAGAACTTCATCTCTCCTAAGTTCAAACATGAAGGATGGTTGGCAATCATGCCTCTGGCGCTTTGGATTTAATGCAGTACTGTTATCTTGGGTGTTGGCTTTTCTCATTTGCTTGCTCCTCTATTTCTTTGTATCTAGGGCTGCTTCAGCCAGGAATCCCTGCCGTGCTTCTCCCTATTGTTCAGTACTAACACCTGTATAGGAGAAATTGAGGCAAATTCTTCTAAAGCTTCATTTAAAATGTTGATACTAAAGCATGATTATATCTGGACTGTGCATGTCTAGATCTATAAATGTGGGTTCTTCCCACCCATAAATTAAGTGGGAAGTTATCTTTCTGCTATGATTTGAGTGGATAGCCTCTCTAATTTAAAAAAAAAAACAAAACCTTCCTTACTCAGAAGTGCTGGAAATTGAATCACTGAAGAGTCTTTTCTCTTGATTAATCACAAGGCAAACCAAGGTTCTCTTTTAAACTGATGATGATTTGGAAGGGTTAATCCATTAGGTCAAAAACTCCTTAGTATAAATTAAATGTTTTTCATCCTACTTTCCTCCCAAATAAGTGAGCATAAGTAGTACACTATAGAGTCCTTGGAAGAGATGCTGAACGTAAAGAAATAACAGCAAAAATGGGTAATGGAAAAGCACCAAAGAAAAATATTGCTTATTTCTCCATGTGGTTATGGGCTAGCCTGAAGTCAACTCAAATCCACAAATGTAAGACTTTTTTCATTGTGTTTCCTTAATGCTATGTTCCAAATCAATATCCCTGCTACTTGTCAAGTATTCTTTACTCATTAATCCTACCTTTGACTACCCGAAACTTCAAAGATTACCTTCGTGCTATCTTATTACCAGGGCCTGCCTGGGAGGCCTTTCTCCTTTTTTCCTTTCAATCAAATCCTTGGCTTCTCCTCAAGGCCAAGATCATTATATACCCACCATAAAACCTTATCTGAGACTTCAGACCTTACTCTCAATTTACTTAGCAAACATTAAGGCATACAAATGAAGAGGAATGAAACTATGTTCATTGTGTACCCACTATGTGGCAAGCACTGTGCTAAACATGTATCATAAGGTATTTCATCTTAATATGTACAACCATACCAGGTAGGTATAATTATCATTATAAAATGAAAATGAAAAAAATAAACATTAATGTTTTTATAGGAAACAGAAATCTACCTGGAAAACTGTCCCTCACCTAACAGAGTTAAGAAATATGTTATGTCTTATGTTTTTAAGGTAAGCCATTAGATAGAACAGTCTAGAAGATTCTAATTCAAAACCTGTAAACATTTCACAAAACAACTGTCTAGCTAGTGCTGGGAAGCTTTTTAGTATCTGGATGTCTGGAAGGTCTATGAGTGAGATGAAGTAAAATTTTTCTGGGAAAGTGTAAACAAAAGATTTATTGAGTAATTATTGGTGACATGTAGCTTAGATTCAGTAGCATGCCACTTTGACAGTATCTGTTCTTTATAGTCACTCCAGCTTTGTTTTTATTATTATTTACATGGTATTAATATATCTTTTTTCATCCCTTTGACATACTTAGACCATTATATTTGAAGTGAGTCTCTTATAGACAGTGTATAATTGGTTTTTTGTAAAAAAAAATCCATTCTGAAAATCTTTGACTTTCACAGTTATATTTAATGTGATTATTGATATGTTTGGATTTATACTATTATTTGTTTTGTGATTGTTCTATTTTTTATTTCTTTGCTTTCCTTTTTCTTCCCTTTTTGGATTATTTGGACGTATTTTAATATTTCATTTTAATTTGTCTATTGTATTTTTACTACCTTTGAATTAATTTATTTTTACTTTTATTGTATTTGTTCTTTACTGATCAGAGAAAAGGAAAACACTACAAGCACTATTTTTTGTGTTTTTTCTAGGGATTATGATATACATACTGAACTTTTCAGAGTCTGAATCCATATTTTACTATTTCAAGTGAAAAAAAAAAATTACCACCATATAGGTCCCTTTACCTTACCCCCTTTCTACTGCAGATGCCTTGTATGTAGTACATCTACATGTATTGAAAATTCTATTATAAAATGATGTTTGGTTTTCAATCATCAAACGTATTTTTAAAAACTCAAAAGGAAAGAATATTCTATTTACCCAGATGTCTACCATTTCTTTTGCTTTTTTTCCATTCCTAATGTTTCAGCTTTCTCTCTGGTAACATTTTCAATCTGTCTGAAGAACTGTCTTTAACAATTCTTTCAGAAAACAACTGCCGGCATTAAATTTTCTTTTTTTCTTCATCTGATAATGTCTTCATTTTACTCTCATTACTGAAGGACTGGATTGACAGTTTTTTGCTTTCAGCACTTTAAAAAAATTGCATTCTACTTCCTTCTGGTTTCCATGGTTTCTGATGAGAAATTTGCTAATATTCAAATTGTTATCATGTAAGTTATGTGTCATTTTCTCTGGTGGCTCTCAAGATTTTTTCTTTGTCTTTAGTTTTCGGAAGTTTGATTATGGTGTGTCTAGGCACAGATTTTTTCAGGGTTATCCTATTTGAAATTTGCTAAGCGCCTTAAGTCTGTAGGTTTATGTCTTTTGCCAAATTTGGGAAGTTTTTGGCTATTACTTTCTTACATATTTTTTTCTGCAGCATATTCTTCCTCATTTTCTTTTGAGGGTCCAATTACACAAATGTTAGCTCTCTTAGTATTGTCCTACAGGCTCCTGAGGCTGTTTGTTATTTGGAAAAATATTTTTTTCTATCATTTGGATAGGATTATTTCTATTGATCTACCAACAAGTTCACTCTTTCCTCTATTATCTCTGTTTTTGTATTGAGCCCATCTTGTGAGTTTTTATTTTGATTATTGTATTTTTCATTTCTAAATTTTTCATTTTATTCCTCTTTATCTTTTGTTTCTTTGGTAAGACTTTCTGTCTTCTCATTTATTTTGAGAGTATTTTCTCTTTTTAAATTGTTTTTAAATGTTTGTGGGTACATAGTAGGTTTATATACTTATGGGATACATGAGATATTTTGGCACAGGAATACAATTTGTAACAGTTGTATCTGGGTCAATGGGGTATCCTTCCCATCATCAAGCATTTATCCTTTCTTTTTGTTACAAACAATCCAATTATACTCTTTAATTATTATTCCTTTAAAGTCTCTGATAATTCCAGTGTCTGTGTCATCTTGGCATTGGTTTCTGTTTGGTGTTTTGTCCATTAGAGTTGAGCTTTTTTGTGGGTCTCTCTATGCTGACTAGTTTTGGATTTTATCCTGCACATTTTGGAAGACTATAGGTTATGAGACTCTGTGTCTTTCAGTCCTGTAGGGAATGTAGTTTGTTTTGCTGTAATAGACAATCAACTTGATTCAGTTCAGGCTGTACATTCCAATCAGCCTTTTTTGAATTGTGGTTCCAGTGCCAGTTCAGTTTCCAAAGCTTTTGCAGTGCTATTCAGGTCTGTCTCATATGTGTGAAACCCAGCAGCCAATTAAGTACCTAAGCAGTGTTCTGTCCCATAATTTCACTCTCAAAATCTCTGGTATATTGTTTAGTGTCAGATCCATACATTCACAACTAGGGAGGGAGCCTAGGACTTCACAATCAATTTTATGGGGTTGTTTTCCTCATACTTTCCAAAATGTCCCCATTACTTTTTCTTCCCTGGAGCTCAACTTACAGGCCGTGACCCTCTTACAGTCTAAGAAAGATGGGGCTTTATCTAACTATGTTGTGCTCTGTTCTTCCAACAACTGAACCTATGTCGGTCCTGAACTGAAACAGCAGGAGGGCAGATAGAAGGAAAAAAGGCAATGGGGATTCACCCCACCCTTTTGGGACATAACTATTTTGATCAGAAACAGTGATTCTCCTCCCTCAGAATTTTAGGCATCTGTAGGCCCCCAGTGCTGCTGCTGTCTCTACTGCTACTGTAGTTACTGTAGGATGGCCTGGAGTGCAGAAGAACAGAGAAAAGGGAAAAATCTCAGAGGATTCCCCCCAACCACCCTCTCTCTGAGTATCAGGAGATCTCTTTCTTGCTCTTCAAGGCAGAATTAGAGAACTTTTCTGTCCGTGCCAGAGTACTCACTTCTAGGTTTCAGGATGCCTTGAATCTAGGCCGGGGATAACAAAAGAAAAATAAATGACAAACTCAGTGTCAATTTGGTAGCACTTCAGATTCTCGCCTGTCTTCTCTTCTAGTCTGCCCACCACTGTTTAGTTTTTTGGGTCCTCAAATAGCTGCCCCATGCATTCTCTCCAGGTTTTGTGGCTGCATTGAGTGAGAAAAACAGGGTGGAGTTACCCCATTTTACTTGGAACCGGAACCTCCTATTTCCTTTATATCCTGCTGCAAATATATCTCTGTATTTATCACAGTTACTTTTGCTATTTTTATAACATTTTCCCCTAGAAAAAGCCTCTAAAACATGATGTTTTGCTATACGCATGCATAATAAAGTGGTTAACACATCAAGTCAACATATCCATTGTCTCACAGTTACCATTTTTTATAGTGAGAACACCTAAAATCTACTTTCTTAACAAATTTCCATTATACAATTTTAAGTATAGTCTTCATGCTGTACATTAGATCTCAAGACTTATTAATCCTACATAACTACACCTTTATACCCTTGACCCACATCTCCCTGTTCTCCACCCTCCCATGCCCTGGTAACCACTATTCTACTCTTTGTTTCTATGAACAGGATTTGACTTTTTAAGATTCCATGTATAAGTGAGACCACACAGTATTTTTCTTTCTATGCCTGGCTTATTTCACTTAGCATTATGTTCTCCAGATTCATCTATGTCCATGTTGTCACAAAAAGCAAGATCTTCTTTTTCAAGGCTGAATAATATTCCATTGTGTGTATGTGTACGTGCATATATGTGTGTGTACTTCTCTATCCATTCATCCACTAATGGGCACTTAGGTTGGTTCCATATCTTGGATATTGTGAATAATGCTGCAATGAACATGTGCATGCAGCCATCTCTTTAATGTACTGATTTCATTTCCTTTGGATGTCTACCCAGAAGTCAGATTGCTGGATCATACGGTAGTTCTATATTTGTACTTTTCAGAGAAACCTCCATACTGTTTTCCATAATAGCTATACCAATTTACTTTCCCGCTAACAGTGTGTAAGTGAACGTCTTTCTCCACATCCTCTCCAATACTTATTTTCTGAAATGTTCTCAGGAGAAACCTGTAAAGAAGGAAGTGAGGGAGGCAGGAAAGACAAGGGAAGAAGCTAAGCAAAGATATGGTTTCAGCAGAAGCCTAGCATCAGCCTGATCTCACAGTAAGTTATAGAGCAAAGACAGCACCACACAGTTGTCTTCCTTGAGGCAAAGGGACTGGATTTTTGCTCCTACATACCAGTCTGTCATTGACTGTGTTGGTGGGTACATAACCTTTTAGGCATCTCTGGGTGAGGTTCCCATCAGCTGAGAGTAATTCTCCAGAGAACAGTGCAGCTGTGAGCTGTGAGCTGTTAGCAGCCAGCATCCATAGCTACTAAATATAAAATAAATAGAGCTAGTCGCAGTTCTGGGTAAGATGGAGTAAGCAGCTGGGGATGGATGCTCTGAGTGAGGCATCAACACCATCATTATAATGATTAATCACACATTTCAGTGATGATTGTCACTGAATGCTGCTATTTCCTTCCAAAACACAGAGAGAATCACTAACTAGTTGTGGCATTGCAGGAACCATGCCTGTGCTGAAATAATCAGCCTCTAGGGTAATGATTCTGAACATTAAGTGTGCATGAGAATTACTTAGGGAGCTTGTTAAAGATGCAGATTCCATCACCAATCCATAGATTCTTATTCAGTAGATCTGCTATGAGAGCTGCATTGTAATAAGGACCCCTGTGATTCACTTTGAGATTATGGAGGTAGTCATAGAACCTATTTCAATGATGGCAAATGTCATTCTGCTTTAATTATGTCTCCTCAACTAAGTCTGAAGCTCCTATGCGCAGATGTTAAACTGCAGTAATTTCCCCTATAGTGACGTTCACAACCATAAAATGTTGTATACAGAATGTTTTAATTAAACCCTTATCGATTCATTGTTCCTGTGATCCAAGTAATCACTTTATAGGGGGCCTGAAATGAGGTGACTGTAGGTATCTGAGGCACAGAGGAAAATTCTCAAAGCATGAGCCACAGGAGTTGTGGAATCCTAGGAGGCAGCTAGCCCCATCAGCAATGAATCATAACTTTTTAAAAATAATCTTCAGACAGCCCAGGGGCATCAGAGGCTTACTGACACAAAATGCCCATCTCTGCCAAGTGCCCTGCACCATGAATAGAAACGTATGGCTGAGATGGGCCTGAGAGACTAGCGTCTGTTTTTACAGCTGTGATTGTCCATTCAGATTGGGGTCAGCATCAATCATATCATCTTTCACTATAAAGAACAGAATATTGATCAGGACTCAGGCCTGCCTAACAATACCAGCTCCACTTTGGGTAGCCAGACAATCTAAGATCAGAAATGAAACAGTATTTCTAAAAATATATTTAAAAAACTAAAATGAATATGAGAAACCAATAGATTATCAAGTGTTCCTTTCATTCCTTTGTAAGAACTAGGCTGCATGCTGTGACAGCAAAGGATTTGCTTAGGAAGATCTACTTAATTAGATAAAGTATCTTTCCATATTAAATCTAAAAAATAAGCAGTTATGCTCTGCTGCATTTTTGTCTTCTATGATTTTATTAGCTTATCCAGCACACAGTACTGCACACTGAAATAGGGCAGTTATTTTACCTTTTTTCTTTTTTTGAGACAGAGTCCGGCTCTGTCACCCAGGCTAGAGTGCAGTGGCACCGTCTTTGCTCACTGCAACCTCTGCCTCCCGGGTTCAAGAGATTCTCTTGCCTCAGCCTCCTGAGTAGCTGGGATTATAGGTACCCACCACTGCACCCAGCTAATTTTTTTATATTTTTAGTAGAGATGGGGTTTTACCATGTTGGCTAGGCTGGTCTCGAACTCCTGACCTCAGGTGATCCACCCCCCTGGGCCTCCCAAAGTGCTCGAATTACAGGCCTGAGCCACCACACCTGGCCATTTTATCTATGCTTGATGATCGAGTGGAAGTTATGAGGTTGATCCAGTTGTAGTTTAGGAAATCTGACATATAAGAGAGCATGTTAACATTTTATGGCCCATTAAAAGTACAGAATTTTAAATTATTACCGAGATCAATATGTCATTTATTATCATAACAAATAAGTGGTTTGGGATTTGTTATTCCCAAAGTGAGTATTGTTGAGGCTGACCCTTGCCCAAGGGCATATTTATAAATATATGGGCCTTTACCAAATGTGTGAAGCACCTAGTTGTTTATATTCACTTAATGACTGACTCTTTGTCTGCTACTGAGGTGTAGTTAAATGAGTTTGTTGTTGGCTGATAAATCCTCCCAGGACTGAGGAGGTCAAAGTAAAGAACCAGTGTTCTATGGCAACTCATAATCATCTGTCTTACTTCCTTAAAGAAAGAGAAGCCCTGAGCTGAGGCGATCAGCAGTAGGCAAGGATAGATTAATAGGCATCATTTTTTCTGGCTGCTTTATGTAAGCATCTAGGCTAGTCTAGTCATGCCTCTGAGAAGAGGTAAAAAATGACAGGGTGAATTGGGGAAGCAACCAGGGAGTCGTAATCCTGAGAAGCCATTTTGTCACCTGAGTTTAGTAGTTTCTAGAGGAATCCTGTGACCTTGCAATGAGTGTGAGTGAATTGGGCTGGACCACTTATACGCTAGGATTTTATTCTGGGAAGCCCACTCTGAGATGGAGCATAGGAGACAGGATGTTTATTAGGGTGCATTCTCGGGACCAATATCTGGGGAAAGGAGGGGAAAGAAGCAGAAGCAGGTAGAGGAGGGAGAAGATGAACTGTAATGGAGACCCAACAACAGCCTAGGCAGACCCCCCAGGGAGCTCTGAAGTTAGAATGGCTTTTCAGAATTGCCCCCAGTTGGACCAAGGTGGCTGGAAATTTCTTTTTTTTTTTTTTTTTTTTATTTCTATAGGTTTTTGGGAAACAGGTGGTGTTTGGTTACACAAGTAAGTTCTTTAGTGGTGATTTGTGAGATTTTGGTGCACCCATCACCTGAGCAGTATACACTGAACCCACTTTGTAGTCTTTTCTTTTTTTTTCTTTTTCTTTTTTTGAGACTGAGTCTCACTCTGTTGCTCAGGCTGGAGTACAGTGGCATGATTTCAGCTCACTGCAACCTTCGCCTCCTTGGTTCAAGTGATTCTCCTGCCTCAGCCTGCTGAGTAGCTCACTGCCACACCTGGCTAATTTTTGTATTTTTAGTAGAGATGGGGTTTCACTATGTTGGCCAGGCTGTTCTCGAACTCCTAGCCTCCAGTGATCTGCCCGCCTCGGTCTCCCAAAGTGTTGGGATTACAGGCATGAGACCCTGTGCCTGGCCTTTCAATTTTTAGTCTTTTATCCCTCCTTCTCTTCCCACTCTTCCCCTCTAATTCCCCAAAGTCCATTGTGTCATTCTTATGCCTTTGCATCCTCACAGTTTAGCTCCCACTTATGAGTGAGAACATATGATGTTTGGTTTTCCATTTCTCAGTTACTTCACTTAGAATAATAGTCTCCAATCCCATCCAGGTTGCTGCAGAATAATAGTCTCCAATCCCATCCAGGTTGCTGCAAATGCCATTAATTCATTACATTTTATGGCCGAGTAGTCTTCCATCACATAAATATATACTACATTTTCTTTATCCACTCGTTGATTTATGGGCATTCGGGCTGGTTCCTCATTTTTGCAATTGCAAACTGTGCTGCTATAAACATACATGTGTAAGTGTCTTTTTCGTATAATAACTTCTTTTCCCCTGGGTAGATACCCACTAGTGGGATTGCTGGGTCAAATGGTAGTTCTACTTTTAGTTAAGGAATCTCCACACTGTTTTCCATAGTAGTGGTACTAGTTTACATTCCCACCAGCAGTGTAGAAGTTTTCCCTTTTCACCACATCCACACCAACATCCAATTTTTTTTTTATTGTGGTCATTCTTGCAGAAGTAAGGTGGCATCACATTGTTATTTTGATTTGCATTTTCCTGATAATTAGTGATGATGAGTGTTTTTTTGTATGTTTTGTTGGCCATGTGTATATCTTCTGTCGAGAATTGTCTTTCATGTTCTTAGCCCACTTTTTCATGGGATTGTTTTATTCTTGCTAATTTGAGTTCGATGTAGATTCTGAATATTAGCCCTTTGTCAGATGCATAGCTTATGAAGATTTTCTCCCACTCTGTGGGTTGTCTGTTTACTCTGCTGACTTTTTCTTTTGCCATGCAAAAGCTCTTTAGTTTAATTAAGTCCCAGCTGTTTATCTTTGTTTTTATTGCTTTTGGGTTCTTCGTCATGAAATCCTTGCCTAAGCCAATGTCTAGGAGGGATTTTCTCAATGTTATCTTCTAGAACTTTTATAGTTTCATGTCCTAGATCTAAGTCCTTGATCTGTCTTGAGTTGATTTTTGTATAAGGTGAGAGACGAGGATCCAGTTTCATTCTCCTACATGTGCCTTGCCAATTATCCTAGCAGCAAGGTGGCTGGGAATTTCTATTCCTGCATTGGTAGGTCATTGGATATGGACAACCCCAGAAGGTTATCAAGGAAACTACCTCTTGGTCACAGTGGTTCACTTCACCTGAGCCAATCTCTGAAGAGGCTGAGAGCTAAGGCCTGCCTACCATCAGTGCTCCTAGCGTTGGAGACAACAAGACCCTCATTGAGGAGGGATCTAGGCAGTGCACCAGAGTGGCCAGAATACCTGGTAAAATTTGGGCTGTGGCTTATCTGAGTGATGACACCAGGTAATGGGAACTAGGAACTACAGTGCTAGTTATCAAAGGCAAGTCATGCCACCTGAATTTTGTTGCTTATGCCTCTAAGAATCATTTTATTTCAAGACCTGACAGGGAAGGGCAGACTTGAAGAGTTCTGGACCTGGCTCCAGCTCTGCCTACAGGAGTAGGGCAAAGCTAGAGTGGAGTCAAGGGTGGAGGTGACACAAGGCTGGGGTTGTGCATGGAACATCAGAATGGTGGGTGGGTTTGCCATTCTAGGCCTTCAGCAAGTGCCAAGCAGTCAAGATAGGGCATCTAATATGAAACATGGGGCAATAATAGTTGGAAGTCCATGCAGTCTGTTGGGATGTAGGGGAACTCAAAGCACTAGGAAACAAATGATAGCAACTCCTCCGTATTAAGTGCTTGTGTAGTTAAGGAACCATGCTAAGCATTTTACACATACCATCTCATTTAAAACTGCTGACAATTTTTTGTAGTACATATTATTATTTTCATGTGTATGGGCAAATAAACCAGTTCAGAGAGGAGATTATTCAAAATTGTATAGCTGGTAAGTGGCAGAGATTCTGGAAACAGACTGCCTGCATTTGAATTCTGTGTCTTACTAGATGTATGACCTGGGAAAAATTACTTAACATCTCTGTTCCTCAGTTTCTTCATCTTTAAAATGGGAATAACACCTACCTCTTATAGCTGTTATGAGCATTAAATATATTAATAGCATAAGAGCCAAGAGCAATGCCTAACACAACTTAAGAACTATGTAATTGTTTATGAACTAAGTGAATAGGCCAGTTGTACTCCATAGCCTATGTTCTTGACTATTATGCTACCTTGGCAGGACTCTACTTCCCAGGATGTGTAATGAAAGAGCTAGGCAGCCTAAGCACTAGGAAGTACCTAAGATATTAGGCAACTAATCACTCATTCATGCACTTATTCACAAATATTTATTGAGAATCTCTATGTATGTGCTAAGCATTTTTCTGGGTAATAGAGATAAACCAATGAACAAAGCAGCCAAATTCTCAACCACCATAGAGCTTATATGCTAGTGGGGAGACAGTTACTAAACAAAATAATTGAATATTGGCCCCCACTCTCTTATGTAGATGATAGGGTGTTGGATGCAGCAAACCACCATAGCACATGTATGCCTATGCAACAAACCTGCACATTCTGCACACGTACCCCAGAACTTAAAGTATAATAAAAAAATAATGATAATTGATAAATGTATAAATAATGGCAGGTAGTGGTAAGATAAATGAAGGAAATGAAGGCAGGGTAAGAGTACAGGGAGCCCTGGAGCTGGGGTTATGGGAAAGGGCTAAGTGTGTGCTATTTTAGAAAAAGAAATGAGGAAAAGCCTTTCTGATGAGGCAACATTTGAGCAGAGACCTGAATGAAGTGAGGAGGGATTCAGGCAGTAATCTGGGAGACAAGCCCGGGTAGAGAAAATAACCAGAAAGGCAGGATAGCCCTTCAGAGTTGCCCCAAGTTGAGTGATGTGGGCTGTCTTTAGAAGGAGAAGAAATCTCGAGTGAGACACTTTTCTTCAGTGGAAGCAATCTCCAAAGGGAGCTGACAGCAGATGGCCATACCCCTGCAGCTCTACCAGCAGCTGGGGAAAGAAGTGTTTCATTCCTGAGGGTCAATCTGGGTGGTACATCCCAACTTCCAGCACCCTGTAACTGTTTTCAGTAGCTTGTTCTATTATTTGGCTTGCTCCTGAAGAAACCAATCTTCGCCACCAAAGAAGGTATGCTGAACATTTTGAAAATTTCATCAAAGTTACTGTGTAAAAGTGCAAAGGTTGAAACGTTATTTTGGGTTTAAGTAGCAATGTAAATATTGGACACCGATTCCTGAACAACACAGGGGAAAGGAGTAAAAGTCTTGATCTGAAAGTTTTTAGGAAGGGACTACTTGGGAGATGGGTGATTTTAAAATGTGATGCCATGAATTCTTTTGCAACTTGATAACACATCAGCACTGCCCACACATTCTAGAAACCATGTGAATGAAGAAGGCTGTCATTAGAGCTGAAAATTGCATTGTGATTTTGGCAATGGTTCACTCTTAGGCCAGGTTCAGATTTCCCAGTTTCTGAACTGTAACCAGTAATTGCTATTACTGTGTTTGGGAGATAATTGCTGGAGATTGTGGCAAAAAGATAGAATTCTCTTCCTTTTAAGGCATCTTAATCACGATTTTGGCAGCATGGAAGCCTCCAACTTAGTAAACTGAGCAGCCATTTCCATAGCAGAGAAATAAGCTACTGTTTGACACAGAGATGGAGTTTTCAGCTGTTGTTTGTTGACCTGAGCTGAGGGAAACAAGATGACAGATTGGACAAGCAGCACACCATGCAATTTATGCCCTTCATGGACTGTCAAACATTAATTTAATTTAATTTTAATCATTACCATCTGGTACTTATGTAGCAAGTCAGGCCCAGATAGATATTTCCTTATCTTGAACTGGTGAACAGAGCTGTGTTTTGGCCTGCAGCCATGTCCATACACCCCAAGGAAGGGGCAGAAACACTGTGGGAGGGCAGATTTGTATGAATGCCAGGCATGCAACCATCACCAACCCTGAATGCTGTAAAAGGGACCAGTTGGTGCTAGTCCCACCATGGGTCATGGCCCCTTCTCCTGTACCAGTCATGGAGGCATAAATGCTGAGTCATGTCTTTGTATTCCTTGACATTGAGAATGGGAACTAGCTAGGGCTGGTCTCTGGATAAACTGAGGCATCTGACTCTGTGGCTTAAACCTTTGGAGCAGGTAAAGTGACCAATAGCCACATTTAATCTGTTCATTAAGAAATTGCTAAGCACTGATGATAGAGATAATGATTGGAACCAAATGACCTTTGAGGTTCCATTACCCTGAGCATCTGTTATTTTTTTGTGTCAATCATGGTGCCAGACCCAGTAGGGAATATGGAAGAAGTATAAAGCAACATTCCTGTCCTAAAAGCCAAGTCAGTCCCAGGAGGGATTCTCTTTTCGTCTCAGTCCTTAGACTGAACCTCAGGTCATTGGTGGCTGGTAGGGAGGAGAAGGTTGCCCAATGAAGTCCCAGAGGAGTAAGGGAGGGAGAATGGATGAGAAAGCCCTGAATTTTAATTTCTTCATTGCAAAATATCTTGGTGCCCATGAGGCTAAAGGATGCCTTTCAGCAAGCTAGCTCTGGCTTCAGGAGACAAACACTAAGCCCTGTTGATTGCTTTGTGGGCAAAGATCATATGACCTACTTGAGAAAGGAGAGCAAGTTTCCCCCTTTTCTTTGAAAATAGAAACAGGTCTTTTTTTCCTTGATTTCCTGCAGCAATTTTAAATACATGCTTATTGCCCCCAAAATCAGATAACACAGAAAAGTAGAAAGTAAACAATTGGTCACTCACAGAGAGAGACGACTGTTAATATTTTAGTATATACATCTTTAAACACACGCACACACATATATACACACACACATACACACACACACACACATATTTTTTTAAATTGGATTATGCTATAGGTAAGGAAAAGCAAAATCTCTTGCCAGGTGATTTCCTTTTCCAACCAGATGTCAGTATGACCAGAAAGAACATTCAGGGTCTTCAAGCAGGGAAAGGGAGAGTGGCATTGCAAAATTTGCCACTTCAAATTTCAAGGCTGGATGTTCTTTCCAACTCAAGCTGTGTCTGTCCAACCCACCTCTTGGCAACTCTCAAGGACAGACTTGCCAGCCCTTCTGAAATATGAGGCCACCTCTATGCAGAATATGAATCTTGTTTCTTTCTATGAAACATTACATTTTTCCTTTGAAAAAAGTAACAGCACTTTTCATCATGGAGGGAGAGAGGCAAATACAGCATGGAAGAAACATTTTCAAGAGTTAAAATAGAGCATGGTAAAGAAAGAGAGAATCATTTTCTGCCCTCTTTCCTGACTGTAAGCAGTTTAAACCATATTTTATATTTTTCTTTATGTTAAAAGAGAAGACTATTGCATACAGAACTCATTTTAAATGGATGTGATCTACAAGTGTATTAAGCCCCAGGTCAGGATGAGATTGCAGCTCTCTTCTTCCAGGGATTCCAAAACCTTTTGGAGAGTGACCAGAGAATAGAGGCCTACAGAGCTAGGCCATGTAAGGAATGGTGGAGTAAGCCAGGTATACTTCTGTGGAGAAGAGGGAAGTCTTAGTTTAGTGGGAAGATGAGCTGGACTTACTTTTTATTCTTTTGGAAGCTAGAACTGGAATGAAAAGATCAAATGTATTATGAGGTACAGAGCTGACACATGCGATTTGGGAAGGTGGAGAAATAAAAGGAGTGAAGACAGCTAATAGTTGTTGAGCACCTACTGTGTGTCAGAAGTTGAGCTAAATTCCTTGTATTTTTTTAATTTTCACAGTAATCTTAAGAGGTAGATAATATTGCTGGTATTTCATAGCTAAGGAGAGTAAGACTCAGAAAAGTTAAGTAACTTGCACAAGGTTACATAGCCATTAAGTGGCAGAACCAAGTTTAAATTCATGTTTGTTTGGCTCCCTTACATCACACTCTCTAAAAATGGCATGGGCGAGCTTCCTGAGCTAATGTATCCCTGGGTACCTGTGTGCATTCCAGAAAAGAATAGATGGTTATTTGTTGGGGCTGTTCTTCAAAGGATTTGTGCATTGGTATAAAGCTGGAATACATAGTTTCTAAGAGTCTTTCTAACTGCATGTTCTATCAAGGTCCCTCTAAAACATATCACTCTTACTTGTCTTCAAGACACCTACTGGGGGCATGATTAGAATTTTATTTTTGGCTAAGGCATCATCCTCAGAAAAAGGAACTGAAGATAAATCCCCATAAATGTTATCTTGGAGGACCAACTCCTGCAGACATTGTCAGTACGGTACCCATACCCCATCAGCACTCACCATGCCCATACGTGCCCATGGGGGTTCTTCTGCAAACACCTACAACTCTCTACCTCAGGGCTTGCTTTTGGTTCTGGAAAGGCAGGCCAAAAGTGCCAGGAAGTTAACATCTTTGGAAGTAGTCCTCAGCTAAGGACAGACGGGAATTAGAAGATAACTATTCCAATTCCAGCTTCCATGGCTTTGTTTGGGATTACTCTAAGGCATGTTCCACACAATCTCCCAGACTTCCTCAGGAGGAATGAGTCCTAGGTTCCCATAGAGGTAACCTGCTCTTTAACACACACTTTAAATGTTTCCCCCTTCACTCTCTCATTTCCCCTCTTCCCTACTGGTGCTTCCAGGGATGACCTTCCAAATAAATTAGTTGCACTCAAATCTTTGTCTCAGGGTCTATTTTTGAGGAAACCCACACTAAGTCACCAACATATACAAGGTTTCTCAGCCTCAGCACTACTGACATTAATTTGGGGCTGGAGATTTATTTGTTTGTCTGGGGGAGGGGAGACACTGTCCTGTGCACTGTAGGATGTTCAGCAGCATTTTTGGCCTCTGCACACTAGATCCCAGTTGTACCCTCTCCCCAGCTGTGACAACCAAAAATGTCTTCAGATATTGCCAAATGTCTTCCAGGGGGGGAGGGGGGTGGGAAGGGCAAAATCAACCTCAGTTGAGAAGTATTGCTTGCTTGAGGTACCTGTGGGAAGCACAGGGAAGGTAGGATTTGGGGAAGCAGACCTGTTAAGTTGGACCATGGGCAAGCTTCTCGGTGATTTTAGTGGAGGGCACAGGTCGGGTGAGGAGGAGATTGAGTATGTGTCTGTTTTGGGAAAGGAAAATGAAACAACTCTTCTTATTTCATAACTGCATGGTGCAAGGTGGTCCCTTGTCTAATCCTGAAGAACAGCTCAGAGCTAAACTCAGTACCCCTTACAGTTTCTTTTAGAAAAATGAAAAATATACAGAAACCATTTTGCTATTTGTGTAACATCAATTTTCAGGTGAGTTCAGTTTGGATGACAGGTCCTTAAACAGCTATTTCACAGCCTGTCAGTTTTTGGGTTGCTAGGGATATTTTGACTTTTAAGTACTTGTGTGAAGCTGTTTAAAAAGTCAATATGTGGTTCCAATATGGGGAATGCAGTCAAACAGAGTAGATGGTCAGATAAAAGATGCAAATGCTTTCTTAGCTAGAGCTTTGGACCTGATTTGGCTGGTATGTGTACAAATGAGACCCCTAAGAGAGTGACAGAGTTTCAGGGATGGTAAAGGAGACTACAGATTTAGGGTCCAAAACCCCTGTATTCCCTGTAAATAGAAGTAGCAAAGAAGAATAAATATAGGTTAATACCTATAAGATAGTCTTCATCTTATCTATTAGATTTCTGGTAAAAAAAAAAAAAAAAGTTCTGATTGGGGTTCCTCATTTACCACTGAATTCTGACACCTTCCAAGGTCAAGCAGGGTAGCAAGCTGGTGCTGGATATTATACATGCCGTGCCCAAATTCCCTTCTCCCTGTTTGATATGCTCAGCACTCAATTTCAGTGTGTTTTTCTGCTAGTTACTAGAACCTGTGACCTTCTTTGGTGGCTTTCTCTTAGGCTAATGGAGTTGCTTCACTTGTACATACCTCCCATGTACTCTGGGAGTTTTTATCACCCTGGGGAGGCCCACGGCCACTGGGCAAAAATATAAAAACCCAGTTCCCTCATCTCATATCGAAATAAACTCTAGTTGTGATTTGCACTCCAGAGCTCCATCTTGGGATCATGACTAAACTGAGAGTTTCCTGATATTGAAGCTTTGTTTATTGGCTTATTTCTCTGTCCTACTTTTCCCACTTTGTTTTGGTATCCCCTTGGGAGCACTTTCCCAATAAATCACTTGCACAGGAATCCTCATATCAGGGACTGCTTCTGGGGAATCTGATCAAAGATTCCCAAGGCATCACAAGGTATATATTTGAGTGAAAGTGAAGGTGAATTTTAACCACTCACATGTAATGTTTCAGAATCTTACCCTATCCTACAAAATAGGCACTCATTTTTTTTTTTTTTCTATAATGGATGATGATCTTGGGCTGGAGAACTGAGAAAACAGACTTCTGCCACCTATGCACTGCTCTTCCTGCTTCCACAACTATCAGGGCCTCAGGAGGCATTGATGCTTGCTTGGTTAAGGGAAGTAAGAGAAGTTGCCTTTGCTTGTGTTTTAAATGCCTTGATCTTTAACATTGAAAGCTGTACCTTTGTGCTTTTGTGCTTGAAAGGGGGTAGCCACAGAGGATAGTAATTCAGCAAAACAGGTCTTCAGTGAGAAAACTTGGATCAAAAACATATTGGGATCTGCTTCTGATACTTACTGGGGTTTGAGAGGATCTCTACAATTTTATTCCAAAACTGATCAATCATCTAGCACCATTTTTTGAGTTCTTTTTATTTGTTTAGCAGCATTTTCTTGTGCATTTTATCATTTAACCTTTGTAGCATACTTGTGATATATTATCTCTATTTTATAGACAAGAAAGCTGAAGCTAATAGTGGCTATATTACCTGCCTAAGTTCACACTCATAGTAAGTGACAAAGCTGGGTTTGGAGCCTACCTGGGTCTGATTCTAATGACTGTGTGCTTAACTACCTCCAGAGTATGGCTCTGATATTAAATCTTTTTTTTCCTAAAGTAATGAGGTAAAGATTTGTCAACATTTGCACAAGGCAGAAAACTGTCTCATCTGGAAAGGTATATATATATATATATATATATATATATATATATAGACATTTTTCTCTTCCAAGAGGAATAAGTAAATGTATAGGCAATTGAAATATATTAAATGACCCTGACATGCTGTAATACAGATAATATTTTATATGGTAAAGTTTTCTCTAAGCTTAGCATTTCCTTATTATAAGGTCAATATGATGATTAATGGTTTATATACAAGGTAGAAAAAAATCATTTTCTTTGAAATCATTTGGAGAATATTGCATCTGGTTTAAGTTCTCTCTTATTTAACTGCTAGAGTTGTTCGTGGGTTTCAATTTTTGCTTTTCCTCCTCCTCTACACTCCCAGCCTCTTTTTGGCCTAGAACCAAGGCCAGGAAGATTACAGAACTATGCCTCATGTTTTATCCAGTTAATTCCCCCCAGGATTTAAAAATGTGACTATTCCTGAATTTTAACAGTTTTTGCAAACCTCAAATGCAATATGAGAACACTTTTGGACTATAACCGTCCATGAAAGAAAATGACAATATATCCTGTATTTAAATATATCCTGTATTTAAATACAGGATATGTGTTCATATTTTACCTTAAGCAGTAAAGGAAGACTCCGGGCTTCTTTTTGAAATTTTAAGATGTCAGTTTTCAACAACAGAGAAAATACAAATTAAAAGTAGCTGAAAAAGAATCAATTTTTATTTTTATTTTTATTTTGTCCGAAGTTCAAAGCAAAACTCCTTCTCTGGGGTTCAAATCTTGGTTACCCTGAATAGAATATGTCTTCTTGTTTAATAGAAAACACATGAAAGTGTTCTAATTGTGAAATAGCACCAGACAAGTGGTATTTAGGAAAATAAAATACTAAGTACTGGACTCACAAAGCCAGAATAGACCCTGTGAGAACATCTTCCAACAGGGAATGGCCAACTCATTCAACTTATGTGGATTATTTTCTATTTTGGTAGGATTTTTAATTTATATTTTTCACCTTTTGCACTCATTCACATGATGTTTCAGTTAATGGTGCAATGTCCTGAATCCTAAGAAGCCACCAATGCCTAATGAAACACCTGGTACATATGACATTCAGTAGAACTTGCTAGAAGAAATAATTGGGTCAATGAATAAAAAATACAAAGTGATGAACAGAAAATTTATGATAGGGTTCTTACCGGTATGATTAATAAAATGGAAACAAATCATGGTCAAATTCAATGTTTAACAAACTCTATTCATAGTATAGGGTTTTTTTTCCTTCTCAATGGGTAAGGTGACCATGTAATATATGTACCAAACAAGGACCCTTTTGAGAGGGAAAGGGGTGCTATTAATCATTATAACAAGACAACAGGGCTACTCTGGACAAACTGTAACTAATGGTTACTCCTAATGAGGGATTAGGAGCAGGAAAAAAAATATGTGATAGGCCTCTAAATTTGAAAACAAGGGAGTTTTAATTCACAAATGAAGATTTAGAGGGGTTTCACTATGAGTACTTTTGACATTCTTACCTCTTATTAGAATTATCATAAGAAATGAGCCAAATGACAAATAAAGACTCCTTTCTAATAATTAGGTAAGAAAGAGGAATTAAATTGTTATCAAAAGCTACAAGGAGAACGATAAAACACTGGTAAAAGAAATCATAGAAGTCACACACAAAAAATAGAAACACATCTGCTCATGGATTGGAAGAATCAATACTGTTAAAATGACCATACTGCTCAAAGCAATGTACAGATTCAGTGTACCTCCTATCAAATTACCAATGTCATTTTTCAAAGAATTAGAAAAAAGCAATCCTAAAATTTACATAGAACCAATAAAGAGCCCAAACAGCTAAAGCAATCCTAAGCAAAAAGAACAAAACTATAGGTATCACATTACCTGACTTCAAATTATATTACAAAGCTATAGTAAGCAAAACAGCATAGTACTTGTTAAGTATGACACATAGATCAATGAAATGGAATAGAGAACCCAGAAATAAAGCCACATACCTGCAATCAACTGATCTTTGGCAAAGTCAACAACAATATGCACTATGGAAAGGACACTTAATAAATGGTGCTGGAAATATTGTATAGCCATATGCAGAAGAATGAAACTGGACCCATATCTCTCACCATATACAAAAATTAACTCAAGATGGATTAAATACTTAAATGTGAGATCTGAAACTATAAAAATCCTCCAAGAAAATCTAGGAAATACTCTTCTGGACATTGCCCAAGTCAAAGAATTTATGACTAAGACCTTAAAACAAATGCAACAAAAACAAAAATAGACAAATGGGATTTAATTAAACTAAAAAGCTTCTGGACAGCAAAAGAAATAATCAACGGAGTAAACAGGCAACCTGCACAATGAGAGAAAATATTTGCAAACTCTGCTTCCAACAAAGGACTAATACCCAGAATGTACAAGGAACTCCAAAAAATCAACAAGAAAAAAGCAACCCCATTAAAAGTGGGCAAAGGATATGAACTGACATTTCTCAATAAAAAATACAAGCATCCAATGAATATATGAAAAATGCTCAACATCAGTTATCATCAGAGCAATGCAAATTTAAACCACATTGAGATGCCCTCTCACACCAGTCAGAATGGCTATTATTAAAAAGTAAAAAAAAAAAAAACACACACACACACAACAACAACAACAAAAAAAGAGATGTTAGAAAGGATGCAGAGAAAAAGGAACTCTCATCACTGTTGGTGGAAATGTAAATTAGTACAACATATATGGAAAACAGAATGGAGATTTCTGAAAAACTAAAAATAGAACTACCAAGATCCAGCAATCCCATTACTGGGTGCATACCCAAAGAAAAATAAGTCACTGTATCAAAAAGACACCTGCACTCCTATGTTTATCACAGCAAAGTGTCCTCCACTCCTATGTTTATCAACCATCATCCATCAATGGATGGATGGTTAGAAAAAGAAATGTGGTATATCTACACCATGGAATGCCATGCAGACATAAAAAGAAATCATGTCTTTTCCAGCAACATGGATAGCCCTAGAGGCCATTATCCTAAGTAACTCAGAAACAGAAAATCAAATACCACATGTTCTCACTTATAAGTGGAAGTTAAATTACGGATACATATGGACATATAGAAGGAAACAATAGACACTTGGAACTCCAAAGTGGGGAAGGAGGGTGGTGAGGGTTGAAAAATTACCTATTGGGAACAAAATTCATTATCCAGTCGATGGATAGACTAAAAGCTCAGACTTAACCACTATGCAATATATCCATGTAACAAAAGTGCATTTGTATCCCTTGAATCTATTTAAAAAATAAAATTTCTTTAAGAAATTTAAATATGTACAATGTTACTAATAAAGCTGGGTCCTGGCTGAATGGTGTCATCAAAATAAATCTTACATGCAATTAAAAAGATAAAATAAAAAGCTAGGCTGAGAGACTCTATGCCCTGCTATCCCACCCAACCCCACCAAGCCCCATCTTCCCCACCCCGCCTCTCCCCATCCTGCCTGTCCCCACCCTCTAACCCTACCTCTCCGCTCACAACTTCCGTGACTAATCTGCTCAATTACCTCCTGCTTCTGGGGCCAGCTAATAAGATTTTGTGGTTAGCTCCTGGTTGCCCACCAACCATGAGCACCCAGAGCCACCAAAAGTATACCGCTGCAGTGGAGGCCACTATTGACCGCCTGATCAACATACGTCTGTAGGCCTCCTACACCTACCTCTCTCTGAGCCTCTATTTCGAACAACGTGGATCTCAATGGCATGGGCCACTTCTTTTGCAAGTTGGCTGAAGAGAATCATGAGGGCACCAAGCATCTATGCAGAACCAGTGCAGCAGCTGCAGCTTCTTCCAAGATGAGTAGAAGCTGCTCCAGGGTGAGTGGAGTGGCAGTCTGGCAACCATGGAAGCCGCCCTGGCCCTGGAGAAGAACCTGAACCAGGCCTTTTTGGATCTGCATGCCCTGGGTTCTGCCAACGCAGACCCCAGTCACAGTGGTTTTCTGGAAAGCCACTTCCTAGACCAAAAGGTGAAACTCATCAAGAAGATGGGCGACTACCTGACCAACCTCAGCAGGCTGGCCAGCTCCCAGGCCAGGCTGGTAGAGTATCTCTTCAGAAGGCTCAAGGGTGACTGGGAGCTTCCAGAGCTCAGCAGCCTTTGAGGTGCCTCTCTACATTCTTCTGGCTTTGGGGTTTCGGCCTGAGCTTCTCAACATCCAGAAGTTCTCACCAAGCCATGGACCAAGTGAAAACAATAAAAGATTCTTTTTGCAAAATTTAAAAATAAAGCTAGACTGAGAGGGAAAAAATGTTTGCAGAATAGCGTGAAGGATCTGTAGTCTGTTCAGTGCTCTAGAGTTTTTAAGAAATTGTTCTTTTGTGAGTCACGTGTGTATTTTAAGTATCTGATAAAACTGTATTTTCTCTGTCAACAAAAATACAGTTTCCTATTCACAAAATGTTGCATACAATTTTAGTGGTTTAATAATTTCTCTGAGGCCATTCTGGGTACTGTATTGTTCTAAATGTTATCCTTGGTTTTGCCCAGCAGAGACCCAGTATCTTGAATATATCAGATTGTATCCACCCAAACCCCTAAACTTGTGATAAAATTGCTTTTCCTGATTTTTCAAGTTGATGCGATGCCATCTGCCTTTTCTGAGAAATGCAGTAAGAGTCCTGTGAAATTCATCTTTGCATCTCCCATTTGGTTGCTACAGAGTATGCTGGCTGTTACATCACATGCTGACCTCTTTATGAAGCCTCTCAAGAGAAATTTCGTTCTGCTCTTAGTATTAGGAATACCAGTGCTTCACTTGGATAATTGGTTTGTTTTTGTTTTAGAGACACTGTAAGTGATGTAAGTAAGTTTCCTTTTCTACACTGCCTGCTAGAAAGCTTAGAGACAAATTTGTAGTCTACCCAGAGTAAATGAGAATTGTATAAGTATTTCTGTATATGCTTCATTCTTGGCCCATTTGTTATTCATTTCTTGGTATATGTTATGGATCCTCTGAAGCCACCTTAAATAAGGAACAAGGCTGTGTATAAGTAGATAAAGTAAATTTTTAAAATGCAGATTAAAAAATGGCTCTGCAGTTCATTTTAGAGAAAAGGGAAGATAACTTTAAGGAACACTAACAGAGCCAAAGTGATTAGAATGGAGGTCGGTCAGTTGGAGTTTAAATTATGAAAGCAGCAAGTGTAGGATTTTCTAAAAAATGCGTTTCATTTTTCTGGCCAGTTATTTCCTCCTAATTCCATACATTTGTGTCCCACAGATAGTGATAGGTGAGTATTGTTTTCCTTGCACTTTAAAAAGCTGGAGTTACAACTTTTTCTCAAACCTCAAAAGTGGGAAGAAAAATTAATTCTTTTCCTACAGTTCATTTGCTTCCTGAAGCAGGAAGACCAAAGGCATGCTATCATTTCTTTTATCATGGAAGAAGGGTCAGAGGCATAGGAAGACTATTTTGCAGAGATTGGAACAACTATTTTGCTTAGTTAAGGAGAAAAATGTATCTTCCTGTTTTCATGCAAAGTATTTTGATAATAAGAAAGAATATACTTCCCTAGAGAAACTTTTTCCTGTTTACTGGTTGTTGGCAGTAAGAGATATACAGAAGCAGTTAACAATTGTCTTCATATTTGAATTAAAATCTCACATATCTGTACTTAAAATATGTACTTAAAGTTATTTTCAAAGTAGCACCCAAATATAAACACATAAATCTGAATGAGACAAAAATTACCTAATCCTGTGAGACCAATTGAAAGGCTGTATTTTGAAGTAAATTGTGAGGAAAAATGAGAAAATTTGTTTCCAAGTAATACATAATATAAGTCAGACCATTACTGATTAGTGTTTTTTAATGTCAAGAATGGGGCTGTAGAAGAAAGCTTTATTAAAGTCTCCCAAGTAGGCTAAACTGTTCTTTGGTCGTCAAATAATTCTTGGAAAACACTTACTTGCTATGCAGATAATAAATGACTTAAGGTTCTCGGCAAATTTATTTGTGGAAGATGGGAATTTGATGACATTAAATTTCAAGAGATTAATTTGGAAACAAGTCCCACAGTGATCTCCTCTATGGATAAACTGTGTGTGTGTGTGTGTGTGTGTGTGTGTGTGTGTGTGTACTTGCACAGAGGATTATAATAATTCTTGTATGACCAAATTCCTTATACCACCCTTCGAGATTCTTCTTGGTCTACCCTGTATAATTTATTAATACCTTTATTAATAATAATAATAATAATACCATTTAAACCTTTTATAATATCTTTTAAACAGAATTTTCTATTACTTTCCTATTGTTGAAGTGTTGGAGGTGCCAATTGTTCATCCTTCCTTTCATCCAAGAAGCCAGATTGGAATCAAGATAGCTTTGCTGATGGTAAAGCCAAATTGAAGAATGTGTGAGGGCTTCTTACTGCCACACCCTGAATTAAAGAAACCTCATGGGAACTCAGGGGAATGCTGACAGGCCAAGGGAAGTGGGGAGGGCTTGGCAGGCCCATCACCTTGTCATTGCAGTGCCCCTGTGCTCTAGCTAATATACACCAGTAGTCATCAGGCTCTGAGAGTTCTTCACATTCACCCTACTACTTCTCATGGACTAGAGTGGAAGTTTTCTATCTTTTTTGGAAGTGTGATAAAGGTCTCCTACAAACGACTGCAAGAGCTCTCTGCCATAGCCAAACTGCTCAGTTGCTGTTCCCAGGACCTGTAAAGCTTCTGTTGTTCCCCTCACCTGGAATGCTTTTCATAGCCTCCTTCATCAAATCAAGCCCAGCCTGCTTTTCAGCCTAGCTCCAAGTTTTCCCTGACCAACTCAATCCAGTCATTTGGCATGGATTTGTCTTTTTTGTTTGTTTGTTTTGTTCTCCAAATATTTATTGAGGTCCCGCCATATACAAGACAACGTACTTGAAATAATGCTGTTAACAAGACAAAGGCTCCTTAACCTAAGGAACATACAGTCTAGTGTTAAAGGCAAATACTAACCAGACAATTCCACAAATAAGCTATCAGGGACTATGATGAATGCTGTGAAAGAAAAGTTATGGGTAGCCATGAGAGGATCCCATCTGGGAGCCTGATACGGTCTTAAGACAGTAGGTGAGGTCTCCATGGAAGGGACTTTGAGTTACATTCTGAAGGATGAATAAGAGTTATGTACAAAAGGGGTGGGGGTGGAGGAAGGATGGTGAAGAGCTGTCCAAGCAGAAGTAGCAGCATGTGCAAAGACCTCTGGATAGGAGAGGGCACAGTGCATATGAGGACCTGAAAGAAGACCAGAGTGGCTGAAAACAGAGAACAAACAGGAGAGAGGCTCAAGATGAGATGGTAGAAGGTGTAGGTAAGGACTTTGGCCTTTATCCTAAGAGAAGTAGTAAGCCATTGGAGGTTTCTGAGCAGGGGACTGATATGATAAGATTTGTACTTTAAGATCACTCAGAGTGCTCTGTGGAAAATGAACTAGAGAGGGCCAGAGAGAAAGCAGAAAGACTAACATGGAAGATAAAGGTATAAGGAGAGGAATAGAGAGAAAATAAGAGAATGGGAGCATGTAACCCTATGTTGGTTAAGAGATAGTAGATAGTACAGCAGAGCATAGAAACAGTGGCTCTGAAACCAAACTGCCCAGCTTTGTACCCTGGCTTTTCCACGTACTGTCTGACCTTGAGCAAATTACCTAAGCATTCTCAGTTTCCTGACCTCCAAAACAGGGATAATACCCGTCTACTTCTTAGGTTATGTGAGGATTAAATGGTAAATATATATTTAAAAACTTAGAACAGTGTCCAAACCAAAGTAACTTCTTCTTACATGGTGTGGCTACTCAGTTAAACATAAATTATGCCTAGAACTACAGAATGGTTTTTCCAGCTAATCAAAACAAAAACAAAAGACTCTTCTGCTTGATGATGGGCATTCAAACTGTTTTATTTATTTGTTAACTTATTAATTGCTTAGAGATGAGGTCTCACTATGTTGTCCTGACAACACTCAAACTCCTGGGATCAAGCAATCCTCCCGCCTCAGCCTCCCAAGCACCTGGGACTACAGGAATGTACCACCCACCATACCTGTGCTCAAAGTTTTTTAATAACAGTAATGTTGCAGGGGAGTCCACAAAATGGACATGAATGGCCTTGAAGGAAATACAGATCTCAGAAGGGTATTTTTAACAGGAATGCCTTTGAAGGAAGCACATATTATTCCTGGGAAGTTTATAGTTGGCTTTACCACCAGCCTGCTTTACTCATTGTGGTTCCCCCACTTTGCCCTTCCTAAGCCATTGCTCTGCCTGGTTTCAAACACAGATTCAGTCAACACTGGGTTCTAACCTCCTGAAGATTGTCTTGGGGCAAGGAAGTACATGCATTGACCATAGGCTTCATCCCAGGAATGGCTCCCTGATATTTTATGTCTTGTGGCTAGTCAGGTCACTAAGAGGTAAGAACAATGTCTATAAACCAGTAACCCAGCCTGATGTTCTGGCATTAGGTCACAATGAGGGATACTTGGACTACTATGTGCCAAACACCTGTTCTAAGCCATTCTCAACATTCCTGACTATAGATGCAACCTCCTGGTGATACTGGTTTTACATCTGTGGGACTGTGAGATCACAAGAGCAAAAAAGCTCTTGTGTATCTGAAGACCAGCGTGGCCTATAAACCTAGCATTAGCTCAGGACAAAGGAGAGATCTCACCAGC
Source organism: Cacajao melanocephalus (assembly GCA_963573385.1). Lineage (NCBI taxonomy): Eukaryota > Metazoa > Chordata > Mammalia > Primates > Pitheciidae > Cacajao > Cacajao melanocephalus. The sequence goes on from CAUYLG010016524.1 coordinate 47,311, forward strand.
CCAAAGAACTCATCAGAAGGTCAGATAGCTGGGAAAACTTAGCAGGGGAGGCCTTCTCCCGAAAAGCAGGCTGCTGGACCACGCAGCCACAGAAACACAATCAGAAAACAGACAGGTGCCTTACTGAAGATCATAAGGACGATAGTTTTTCACTGAAAACCGAGGTAGGAGTAGGAAAATTGGCAATAGGCCAATTGTCCCTGGAAGAAATCAGGTAAATTTTTCTCCAGAGAGGGCAGAGCTGGTGGTACTGTCCTTCAGGGCAACACAGCCTCTTTCTGCCACACCTTACTCAGCCAGGGCCAAGTTTGTAGACTGTAGCTGCTGGGTCTCCAGGCAGATGTTTAGCTCCACTGTGCCACACTCAGCTACTAACACCTGAACTTGTTTTTACCAAACCTTTCCTTTTTGATCTACTGTCTTTGAAATTTTCTGGCAGGATCAGTTTCAAGATCAGGATCTTCCAAGGTCTTCATAAACTAGTTGTAGCTTTTCCTCTCCCAACAAGTTTGCAGAGAGCTTCAGTTTGCAAATCTTTGGCCAGAAAACCTTGCTGGAGTCCAGTTAGCTATTTATTCAACTCTTACAGTTTGTCAGCTTTCTTCTCCACAGGCTTCTCCAAATCTTTTAATTTATTTAGTCCAACCTCTTCCTCTGGAACTGTTCTTTTTCCCAATTAACATGACCTGGCAACCATTTTGTATTCCAAATGCTGACAAAAGTATCTCCATTTCCTTCAGAGATGTTACCTTAAATATGAGTTTCTGAAAAGACGGTGGAACCCCTGTGGCCTCTGCCAACAACCTGGGTCAGGTCTTGGGCAATTGGTTCACCGCTGTCCTGCTACAGGTAACATGAAGATCATGCTGCTCATTGCTGTGGGTGACAGTCACGCTGAGCTCAGCTGCTACCACCACCTGGTCACCTTCTCACTCCAGGCTGAGCAGAGCTGGGTTTTTTTCTTCACCTGCAGCAAGCTTGTCCAGGGGGTCCAGGGTCTCCAACTGGTGAGGCTCCTGGCCTAGCCAGGAGCCCAACCACTTCCAGTCTGGATTCATCTTCTTCTTTTAGTTCTTTTATGGCACCCACTAGACTGTGGGCAAATGGAAGCTGGAAGGCAGATAGCACAGTGGTTCAGCAATGGCCTCTGGGCCAGACTACATGTGGTTAAATCCCACCTCCATTCTAACTTACCTTGGCCCAGTCCCTTCACCTTTCTCAGCACCAGCTTATTCATCTGAAAAACTGGACATACGTGCTCATAATCATGACACTACCCAACTCATAGATCGTAGTGATGATTAAATGAGACAAACCATGAAAAGCACTTAAGCTAAGGCCCAGCACATGCTAAATGCACAATAGATGTTAGCTACTTTTATCAACTGTGTCTGAGCTATGCTAGTAACATCTCAAGTTTGCTTCCCAATTTCAGAAACACAGATAACTTTAGATTCTAGAATCTCCTTTAATGATCATTCCTCCCTCTAAATAGCTTCTATAGGAATAGGAAGTAAAATGTAGGAATTTGCTCATTTTTTGATATGATGTTCAGTGAGTAGGAGGGGAGAAAAAGAAAATGAAGGAGGATCACTCTTTCCTCAACCAAATAAGTAGAGCCATCTTATTAAGGCCCTGGAATTAATTGTTTTAATCACTATACTGCTAAAAAGCAGCCATGGCAGCATTTTAACCTCTTTCTCAGGAAGGACAAGCTGCACAAAGAGTTCGTTTCAGAACTAAAACTAATTAACTACCGGGTGCTAGTCTGCATAGTTTCCAATTCTTGGAAGTCTTCTCCACTCACTCTTCGCCCCCACATCCTCCTCCTTCCACTTTGTGGTAGCCTTGGATATACCAGAGTGAGGGAGCAGGGACTAAATTGGCACAATCAGAACTCTAGGCATCACTGAGGCCTTGAACTCTTTTGCCCAAGGGCCTATTTAAAGCTCTTGCTCTTCAGATACCATTTAGAGGACTCTTCCTCTCTGGAAAGAAGTGCAGTCTTACAGGTTGAGTTACAAGTGCTACTTATTTAGAAAAGGGGAATATCTTTATTACACTCGTGTCATGTTATTTATCTCTGTAAGCCATTTAGCCATCCTGATGAATAATTTATTCATCACAATAATAATGAAGCAGGTATTAATCCCTGGGGGATTGGGGTTGGGAGGGACACACATTAGGAATGAGTTTTTAATTAATATAAGCTTTCTGCTGAGTGTAAACTCCCCAAGAAGCAGACATTCTCCTCAGGATTTTAGCAATTCTGATGGCTAAATTAGAGATCATAGGAGAAAGCAGATAAAAGTCTGGATTTCTCCAGGAAACCTCAAAAGCTTCCCAATTGTGCGCAATGTCAGGTCAAAGTGAGGGAGACGTGGGTAGAGGCAGCTATTCCGGGATTTTAAATCAACCATTTATTCCTGTTAAAAATGTGTACCCTGAATATCATAATGAGAAACGTCACGTATATCCAAATTGAAGGGCATTCTACAAAATAACTGGCCTGGAATTCTCAAAGTGTTTAGGGTCAAGAAAGACAGAAAGACTGAGGAATTACCCTAGGTTAACAAAGACTTAAAAAAAAACAGAAAGACATCTAAATGCATGAACCTGGATTGGAGCAGGGTATGGAAACAAAATACTATAAAAGACGTTGAGACATTGAGATAAAATTTGAAAATGGACCATGGAGTGGATAATGGTATTGTATCAATGATAAACTTCCTGACTTGAATAATTCCATGGTGGTTAGGTAGGGGAATTTTCTTCCTTTTTGGAAAGACACACTACAAAAAGATACTTGCACACGCATGTTTATAGAAGCACAATTCACAATTGCAAAAATATAGAACCAGCCCAAATGCCCATCAGTCAACGAGTGGATAAAGTTGTGTATATGTACTACTCAGCCCTAGAAAGGAGCAAATTAATGGTGTTCGCAGCAATGTGGATGGAACTGGAGACTATTATTCTAAGTGAAGTCACTCAGGAATGGAAAACCAAGCATTGTATGTTCTCACTCATAAATGGGAGCCAAGCTATGGTGCAAAGGCATAAGAATGATAGAATGGACTTTGGGAACTCAGAGGGAAGGGTGGGAGAGGTGTAAGGGATAAAAGACTGCAAATTGGGTTCAGTGTATACTACTCAGGTGATGTGTGCACCAAGATCTCACAAATTACCACTAAAGAACTTCCTCATGTAATCAAATACTACCTGTTCCCTAAAAACCTATGGAAATAAATTTTTTTTAAAAAAAGAAAACAGACACTAAAGTATTTAGGAGTAGCTGGGCACAACACCTCCAACTTACTTGCAAATAAGTAATGAAAGGTAAACTGGAGTTCTTGTACTATTATTGCAACTTTTCTGTAAGTTTGAAATTATAATCCCCCCAAAATCAATCTCAGATAATTTAGATCAGACTAGCTGTTTATTGGGACCCAGTTGCTCATGGCTATACTTTCCCTGTGTCTAGCCACTGTCATGTCACTTCCTTTTGCCAGGGGTGAACACTCTGACAGAGAGTTAGTAGCTTTGTTTTTTATCAGTGATCATTTGTCTCCTCTGCTGGACTGTAAGCTCTTCTAATCAAGAATTTGTTTCATTCATCTTTGTAACTCCTACATCTAGCATAGTACCTAACTTATACTAAGTGCCCTAAAACATTTTGTTGAATAAATAGTGTAATGGCTTTTAAGTGACCACTTGGACTTAGATTTCCAGTTGCAGGGCTTCATAAACAATTTAACCAGCAGAAAATTTCATATTCTTTTTTTATTTTGAAACATAAATTATATACTTTGAGATTTGTTATCTAACTCTTATCTCCCAAAAGCCTGTCAACAATTTTTTAAAAGACGTAGTAGCCAAAACAAGGAGGCAAAGAAAAGGAAATCCTATTATTTTATTGCTACACAAGTGATATTGCTGTTGGATTAAGTATTTTAATTTTTCAGGCCTTATGGTTTATATCTTCAAAGGAGGATCTGTGCTGCTTGTTTTTATGTTGAAAAAATCAATTTTTTAGCCGTTATATCCATTTGGGACTATGCAGAGCTTCAGGATTTAAGATTGTTCTCAACCTAAAGAAAGGTCACAGAGCATGATGGAAGATCGAGTTTGCTTTTCGGTTTTAGTCTCTTCTTCTATTCAGCTCTCATTTCACACTTGTGAGTGCTATCAGTACCTATACATATAATCTTATTCTTTTAGGCCTTACTCTCACCATCTCAGAAAAACCATCTCCTGATGTTCAGAACTTATCTGATGTTCACAGTTATACCTCAGTATTATTACAAGCTGACCATATGCTCACAGGCCATTTTTTTTTTCCTATGGGACATAAACAATCTCACAGAATACCAAACACAGATAAAGATACCCTGCAACCATTATAAAATGAAACAAAATAAGGTCACTTCATAATTCTGTCTAAGCACAGACAAAATCAGAGCTACTATGCCTTTCACAATAGACCCAATCATAGGATTGCCCCACTTCTGACAGCATCTGATCAAGAGCAAATCCCTGCTTCTTTGTTCCCTTCCCCCATCATTCACCCAAAGCCCCAATTCTATAATAGTTTCTTTCTAACACACTCTTACTGAGACACTGTAAGGTCCCCCATAATGTGTGTTTCCTCTCACTGCAATGAGTAAAAACCCATGTTGTTGAATTATAGCCATGCTCCTGGTCATCTTTGGCTAAAGGGCATCGACACACTATTCTGGGGAATATTCTTCCTGACCACACATTCTATCTACAAATATTTGAGGGGTATTTTAGGGCATCCAAAGAGGGTATGTCTAACTCCTTGTTTCATTTGTCAGAAAGTATCTATTGGTAACATTCATTTATTCATTCCAAAAATATTTATTGAGCATTGACTCCATAGCAGGCACTGAGCTGGGTGCTTTGGATAAAGACACATTTCTCAATGATGTGTGTTTCCTCAATAAGCTCACATTCTGTTAGGCAGGACTTCAGTACAGTATGATAAATTGTATAGGAGAAGTAAGAACCAGGTAGTAGTTTGCAAAAGAAAGCATGATTACTTGGGGAAAACTTGGAATACTTTAAGAAAGAAGAGCTACTTAGCTGATCCTGACAGATTAACAGTGTTGACCCATTGGACAAGGGAGGAAGGGCTATTCTACGCAGAGAGAAGCCACTTGAGGAATGGCTGGGATGCCTGGGATGAGAAAGTAGACTGTAAAGAAAAGTCTGGAGAGGAAGGCAGGGCCCCCCGATCATGGAGGGCTTAATGGATTTAATCTTTCAGTGGCAAGGAGCTCTCCAGAATTTAGAATTTATGGGGGGAATCAACACAAATATAAGCCGTGACCCCTGCACTCAGTGAGTTTTCATTGCTGTAAAACTCACACATAAAAAACAACCAGAGAGCAAAATAAGCAATATAAAATTGTAGCTCTCCTATCCTCTTGCTCCACCCTAGATATTTCCTGTAAATAATTCCCATACCCATACAATTCTTTGCCAGAGGGCACTCTCTGGCTATGGGAGCATGCTTGGTTTGCCAGTAGGGTAGGCCCGAAGTGTCAAGTGTTAACTTCCACCCCTTCCCTAATAGCAACCTTAAACTAACTAGGGATGAAAATGAGTGGATACATATCTGAGCATCCTCAGCAATCAGCAGGACATTTCTGAGGCATATTTTACACAATATCTCAGAAGGTGGCCACTGACATTGAGCCCCAGTTGTCCACAGTAGTAACCCTTTCATTTACACCCAGTGTATTTATTTTCCTTCTTTTCTTTTGCCATGCTTCCTGAGATTATATCCTCTCATCCAATAAACTAATTGTACTCAAATCCTTGCTCAAGGTCCACTTTTTCAAAACCTCATATAAAGACAAGGATCAAGTATTAAATTATGTGTTACAGTCTCTATCAGCTCTAAGAGCTTCTGGAATTACCCATTTTTTTTTCATCAACCAGCATGCCTCACCCTTCTGCCCCTACCACCTTTGCTCTATATATTGCTCATTACCTTTCCTCTAATTAGGTACCAGACTAACCTCAGGGTGTTGATGACCCCAGAGGATACTCAGCCTGGAAAGCTCCTACTCCCATGAAAAGCTACTGCTTTTCTTCTAGTCTCATCTAGGTGAGTGAGTTGGCTGCCTTGCAACTTTCAAATGAACTCATCACATTTTAGGGGCACTGAGACCAATGCCAGTCATTGCAGCTTCCCAAACATTCATAAATATAACAGCTGGGGCTTGGTAAACACATTTTTTTCCAGCTAGGGGTCACATGGAGTTCTCTGAGTAATGATAGCCTTAGTGCTGGGCTTGGCCATAAACTTTTTCATCTAAGCATCCAGGGCATGTACCTACTCAGAACATTTGAGCCTATTTCTCTGAAGCAAATATTAATGAGCCGGATATCTATTCTTGAGTCAGCTCACATTCTAATTATTATTAGCTGCTTACATCACTAAACTTGTATTTAGCATGACACCTGTTGCAAAGAGGATCATGTTTCTTTATGCCTGTAATAACAATTTAAATCTGTAGGATCAGTCACAATTTGACATTGAATTTATTTCTATTACAACATTGACTGGAAAAATCTTTTTGGCATGGTGGGATAGAGTAAAAAGCAAAACCAAAAACGGAAATTGGAGTGTGATACCTTTTTAATAATTGACTAAAGCTAGTAATAACTTTGAGAGTATATATTAGAACATGGAATTTAGTAAGTTAGCAGGTTATGAAATCAACATTTAAAAATCAGTGAGGATGGTGGTTAAATGGGTATATACTTTTGACCAAAACTCATTGAACTGTGTACTTAAAATTTGTGCGTGTTGTTGCATGTAGATTAGACCTTAATAAAGCTGATTAAAATTCACATATACAAGCAATGACAAGTTAGAAAATATAATGAAAGAGAAGACGTCATTTAAAATGGCAAAACATAAACCAAAATTAGTAAAATACAATACGTAGGTGAAAATTTACTTTAAAAAGTTTCAAAACCTACATGAGAAAAAGTAAAACACATTGCTGAAATATACAAAATTACACATGAACAAATAAAAAGACATAACCTGTTCTAGGTTAGGAAGATTCATTATCATGAGGGTGTCAATTCTTATAAATTTGCTTACTGACCGAATATTTAACAATATTAAATAATTATTAATTTTATGTGACAAAAGTATTACAATTATATTTTTAAATGTTTAATATTTTAGAGATAGATCTTCAAGGATTTATTAATAAAATAATATTTTTATCTGGGGTTTGTTTCAAAAGAATCCTGTGGTAGGGAGAGAAGGGAAGTAGGTGAGAATATAGTGAATCAAGATGGTCATGTGTTTATAACTGCTGAAACTAAGTGATAGTACCAAAGAGTTTATTATTCTGCTCTCTTTAGTTCTCCAAATGATTTAAATTTTTCATATTAAAAATTAAAGCAGGGAGAGATCCAAGATGGCAGATTAGCAACAGCTCAGGAATGTAGCTCCCAGTGAAAGCGCAGAGAGCGAGTGGATGCCGCACTTTCAGACGAATTTTGTTGCTCACAGACTGGGAGATTCCCAGCGGAGGAGCCACATGGGTCACCAGCACGACTTTTTTGGCTGGCATGACTGTTTTGCCGGTGCCCCGGTGCGGCACTTCTCAGTGCAGAGTATACAGGACGGGGTGCCCTGTGAGTCGGGCCCAGCTGGTCCTATCCCCACAAGGAGAACAGCAATTGGGAACGCCGAGGACTGAGAGTTTCACAGCAAGCACAGCCGAACTGGGAAGGTCCAGCTCTGTGGGGAAGGGGCACCCGCCAAAGGAAAACTAAGAAACAGAAAAAACTTCATCACCTGGCGAAGAGAGATCCAAGATGGTGAATTAGCAACAGCTCAGGATTGTAGCTCCCAGTGAAAGCGCAGAGAGCTAGTGGACGCCGCAATTTCAGATGAATTTCTGTTGCCCACAAACTGGGAGCTACCCAGTGGAGGAGCCACATGAGACACCAGCGTGACTTTTTTGGCCGGCAGCGTGGCGCTTCTTGGTGGGGAGTATACGGGACTGGGTGCCCTTTGAGTCGGGCTTAGCTGATCTCATCTGCACAAGGAGAACAGCAATTGGAAGTGCTGAGGACTGAGAGTTTCACAGTAAGCACAGCTGAACCTGGGAATGCCTAGCTCTGTGGGGAAAGGTCGTCCGCTGAAGGAAAACTAAGAAACGGAAAAAACTTCCTCAGCAACAAGCCGGACGTCCACTCAGACCCAGTCTGAAAGTCGGCAATTACAAAGACGACAGGTGGATAAATCCACAAAAATGGGAAGAAACCAGTGCAAAAAGGCTGAGAACACCCAAAATCAGAATGCCTCTCCTCCTACAGGGGATTGCAGCTCCTCATCAGCAAGAGAACAAGGCCTGAAGGAGAATGAGTGCGATGAACTGACAGAATCAGGCTTCAGAAGGTGGATAATAAGAA